>PVKE010015553.1:0-33288 GCA_004027555.1 Craseonycteris thonglongyai
TCTTCAGTGCATAGTTATTTCTATTTTACTTTTTGACAGATAGAGAGAGAGACAGAGACAGAGACAGTTAGAGAACCGAACTGTGGGAACTCCGCAGTTCAGCACGTGGGTCCTGCCTGGGCCAGAGCCGGGATTCGATCCTCGGTCCTCATGGCCTCAAAGCGAGCGCTCAACCCGCTGAGCCGTCCCGGCTTTCCCCGATATTTAGTATTCTATTTTTCAAAGAGGTTGAAAATGGTTAAGAGGCAGTCTTGCATAAAGGTTAAGAATACAACATCTATCATTAGCTATGTGACCTTCAAACATCAGCTCTTTCATTTCTAGAATCAGAGCAAAAGCAGTTATTAGGTCACAGGGTTTTATGAGGATTAAATTGGGAAGCGCTCTTAACATAGTTATTGGCATAGAGCAAGCACTCTGTGAATTTTTTCTATTGCTATGATCAGGCAATGTCTGTAATTATTGAGGACCATGTGAACATGACACGGAACACCCATTTTCTACAGACACAGATAGCACCTTCTTGTAATAATGTTCCCTTTTCAGTCCTTTTGGAGGATAAGGGAAACACTATGAAAATGTTTCTGTATAACTTTTCAGTTGAAGAAGCCCTTTGTTTTGCGGCTGCCTGGATGTGTTCTAAGACTTGAGGAGCCCGTGGCTGTTTCCAGTACTTCTGTCACAAAAGTCTCACCTGGCGCTCAGCCCGCTATAAATGTGGTAGGTTGGTCCTGGCCCTGTAGCTCCTTTGGGTCTGTCATAGAATCAGCATTCCCTCTGGGATGAGCAATCTACCTCAGAGGAGCCTAAGCCAACAGAAACACATGCTACCGGCCAGGATGGGGCTTGACCTGGCACCTGCACAGAAGACAGTTCTCTGTTTGTGTCAGGTTTTAGTGTCAGTGTGGTGGGTCATGGTACACGGACTTGATGCTTGGGACCTTGAGCTGGAAGCCTGTGCTACGCCTGTCATCCTCTCCAGGTGGCTGGAGGTGTTGATCAGGGCAGATGGCACTGGCTAGTCTCATTCTTTTCAAGTATATATGAGTTCGCATTCTACAGGAGAGAAGCTTCTAGAAGTGGCACTTCTAGAAAGAAGTAAGCAGCCAGAACTCCCAGAGGTGAAGGGTGAATCCGAGTTGATATGTTGAAAACTATTGACCTCTGAAAACATTGTTGTTTCAGATTGGACTGGCCAAGTTTGCAGAATGCCCTAAAACTTCCAATTCATCTTTCACCTGTCAGTTAGCTGTTGCCTGACTGCATGTGTTATTGGTAGTGTCACCACCGTGCTCTGTGCTACGAGGATGGGGAGTGCTAGTGTCATTGGCTCGGAGTGCTTTCAGGAGTGGAGCTCTGGCCTGGGCTCCTCTCACAATTTGTGAGATGGAGGGGCACGTTGAAGCTCCACATTTTTCTTTCAGCACATGCTCTACGCCATTTTAATTTGTCCACATGCAGATTCTGAATTAGAGATTTAAAAAAAAGTTTTATTTTATTGTTTGAGAGGAGAGACACAGAGAGCGAAGGGCCCAGAGCCGTCTCCACAGCTATATGACGTTAGTTGTGACATGGTTTCATTTCACACAGGTGGACGTAGGGCTGCATGGGGCAGGAACCAAAACCGAACATGGGCGGCAAGCACCTCTGCCGCCATCCTTGCTGTTATGTTGTGCTGTAGTCCAGCACATGGGCCTGCACGGGCCGGGGCTGGGATTCAACCTCCAGACCTTGGGTTTGCAAGGCAAGTGCTCAACCATTTGAGCAAAGCCTGGCATCCTCGAATTAGTAATTTTTGACTGAACTGCCTTGTTAGCTCATTCAAAAAATCAGTTGCTGGTAATTTTTCTATTTATTTTCTTGGTTCTCTGAATCAGCCAAATCAGCTGACCGCATTATTAAAAAAAAGACACAATGGCAATCAAGCAGAAAAAGATAAGTGCAGAGAATACAAGCCTTATTTCTCCATTAGGAGAATGTAGGTTTTCATGCCAAATTCAAAGATTTCAATAAGATAACCTCAGGAGGAAATGGTTGAGAAAATAGGTGAATGTTTTTTTTTTAACAGAGGCATGACATTTATAAAATGGAACTCATGTTGGAGAGGAGGGTTCAACTGGTGTGATTTGGAATCATTCAGCTAGAAAGGAGAGTTCAAGCTGTGGGAGTGAAGGAGGTCCTAGAAGAGAAGGGTGTGTGTGTGTGTGTGTATGTGTGTGTGTAGAGAAAGAGAAAAAGAGAGAGAGAGAGAGAGAGAGAGAGAGAGAGAGAGAGAGAGAGAGAGAGAAGAGAAGAGAGGAGAGGAGGGGAGGGGAGGGAAGAGAAGAGAAGTGGAGGGAAGGGAACGGAAAAGAAGGGAAGGGGAGGGAAAGGGAGGGAAGGGGAGGGAAGGGAAGAAATGGTCAAGTGACAGGAGAGATATATAATTTAGAAAACGTGAAAGAGAAGAAGGCACTTCTTATCTCATAGGGTGGAACCCAGCTGCTGATTACTCTGATCCTTAAACACCTCAATTCCTGTCACCATATCCATCCCCATCTCCAAAGGCAAGCTTTGCCTCTCTGAAGTTGCTATTTGGGGAGTTTTCTTATTCACCATCCCAAGAATATGACAAAACAAAACAAAAAATCATTTTAGAGTATTTATGGAAACTGTAGTACCAAAAGGAAGTCCTGAAATGTAAGAATACTGAACCTAGACTACTAACATATTTGTTTTCTTATGATAGTTTTGCTACATGTTCAGGGCTTGTAGCAATAGACATGTGCAATACGGGTATAAGGCATGTTTTAAGTGGTCATTCTTCTTGGTTGGTGCCAATGATACAATGGTTAAAATGGTATAAATATCATTTCTGTCTATATTTAGCCCAATGACCTCCCATTTCTCTCCTCACTTACCCGATACAAGCAAACAACCTTCTCTTAGTTTTTCCCAGGCCTCTTTCTAATAATACCAGGGCCCATCACCTGGAGTGACAGGAATGTGTCCAAGACAGCATCACGCTCTAAAATAAATTCTTAAAAGTTCAAGCTTATTGTTTTATTGAAAGAATACAAACCCTGCCAACTTCCATGGGGAAATAAACTGTTTTTTCCCTTTTCAGAAATAAACCTTCAAGTTGGAAGATAATCAAAGCCCTGGGGATCAGTTAATGTTGACAATTTGTAGACAACATCTATTTTGCAATTAATGTCTATAGAACTTGTCAAAATTAAAAAGGACTATGACTGCTGACTTCTTGTTTTGTAAAACAAAGGAGGCATTTACCAACATTTCTTACATGTGCATATTATATAACTGGAAGGCTTTCAGTAAATCTTAGAGTTTTTTGTTATCCTTAGTAACTAACGTGAAGTTCTGTATCAAGCTTCATAATAATCTTCAGTTTTGTATGTGAATGCCAGATCTATGAATGTCTTCTGTGGTCATTCTGTTTTCTGTGCTTTGTCTAAACCTCAAAAAGATACCTTGGTAAGCTAAATAATGGCTTCTAAAGCTATCTAGGTACTAATTTCTGGAACATGTAAACATTTTCTTATATGACGAAAGGGACTTTCCAGATATGTGTAAGGATCTTGAGATGGAGAAATTAGCCTAGATTCATGTGAGCCCTACATGTAATTACACATGTCCTTATGAGAGAGAAAGAGAATGGGAGGAGATAGAGATTTGACTACAGAAGAGAATGAGGAGATGTGATCGTAGAAGCAAGAGGTTGGAGTGATTCAAGGAAGGGTACATGGGCTAAAGAATGCAAGAGGCCTCCGCAGCTAGAAAAGGCGAGAAAATAGATTTTCTCCAAGAGTGAAGGAGTAGGCCCTGCCTGATTCCAGACTTCTGACCTCTAGAACTATATCTGTACTATTTCGCACCACCCAATGGATGATGATTTGCTGCAGTTGTCATAAGAAACTAACATGGGCACCTTTTCTTCTCCCCTGAAAACCAGCTCCATTAACAGGGACCAAGAGACTCATTTGGGGAAGTTACGGACACACAAGTAGAGACATTTCCTTGGAGCATGGAGCTTCTCCAGGGAGAGGTTCTGTGTGTTTACTATTAATTTTGAAAAGTTTTTGTTCGTTATTACTTCAAATATTTCTGCTGTCCTACTTGTTCTTGTCCTTCTGGAATTTCAGTTACATGTGTGTGCCTGTTTTTGACACTATACCACAATTCTTAGATGTTTTGTTCTTTTTTTAAATCTCTATTATGGTATTACTATTAATTATTATTATTTTAAGATTTATTTTATTGTTTTGAGGGGTGAGGGCAGGGGGGAGGTCCCAGAGCAGCCTCCATAGTTGTACATAATTAGTTGTGACATGGTTTCATTTCACATACGTGGATGTGGGGCCACACGGGGCAGGACATGAACCGGGGGCCTCCCACATGGGAGGGGAGAACCTTAGTTGCCATGCCATTTCAGCAGTTACCAGTTGTGTTGTAGTGCAGTATATGAATTTGCACAGGCTGAGCAGAAATTGAACCCCGTTCCTCATGATTGCAAGGCAAGAGCTCTGGCATCCCCTTCTCCCTCTATTACTTTATTATTTATTTATTTGGGGTGTATTTCTGTTCAGAAAGCTTCTATTGACCTCTCTTCAACTTCACTGATTCTGTCCTCAGCTGTGCTGAGTCTTGTGAAAAGCTGTCAAAGGCGTGCTCCATTTTTGTTACTGTGGTTTTGACTTCTAGCATTTCCTTTTGGCACTTTCTTAGAGTTCTGCTATCTCTGTTGACTTTACTAGTCTGCTCTGTTGACTATCTTTTCCATTAGAGCCTTTAACTTATTAACCATAGTTATTGTGAAGTCCTTGCTTGATGATTCTACGTTATACTTGAACCTGGTTCTGATTTTTGCTTGGTTTCTTCAGACTATGCCCTTTCTCATCTTTTGCATACTTTGCAACTTTTTTTTTTTGAAAGCTGGGTATGTCGTTTGGATGATCGTTACTGAGAGAAATAGATCTTTAGAGTGAGGATTTGTGTTACCCTTCCTAGGTGTTGGGCTGTGTTTAATATTGGTTGTAATTATAGTAATTCAGAACTCATGGTGTATTCTTGTTCTTATCTACTCTTCTGGCTTGGGGTTTCTCTCTGTATTAGTTTTGAGGAATAGTCTGTGCGCTGTAGCTTTTCAGCTTTATCCACTTTTATACCGGAGGATTGTTGGTGTGATGGTAGCTTGTGGTGGTGAGAGATCATTCTATAAACTTCTGATGAAGTCTCAGTCTTTTAGTGGGCCTGTGGCTTGAGGGTGTGGTTTTCACAAATATGCTTGTCCTTCCTCCATGGTTATAGCATTTCCACCCAACTCCCTGCCTTCTACTCTTCTTCCTATCTGCAGAACTCAAACCTACTTCTTTGAAGCCCTGTCACCTTTTGACTAGATTTATAGCCTCCTTTAGATGACAAAGAAAGGCTGAAGTAGGGAAGGATTTCCTTTTCCTAAGAGGGCTAAGGTTTCAGTATTGCCCACAGGTGAAGTTTTTGTCCTCAGAGAGTGGGTTTTTGTTATGGAGAAAGAATGGTTTCACCAGGGGCGTTCTTCCCTTTTCCCTGCCAAAGCCATAAGGAAACTCTGCTTGGATCTTCACCAGTGAGAATTTGGTGGGGTTCCTGGAGGAAAAGCCCCTGGAAATGTGGAGGCTCCCTTATTTTTGTGTCCCCCAGGAATTTCCCATTCTTGGGCTGGTCCCCACTCAGTCTCTAGCAATTTGTCAAAACTACTAGTCAAGTAAATGATCTGTCCTCTTGTGGCATCCACATGCTTCTGCTCTAGGTAAGCAAGTCTCAGGGGCTACATTTCTCTGAATGTATCCGTACAACTTACAAAATAACTCACTTTTTGAATGCATTGAATAAATATTTATGTGGGCAAAAGTTCTTCTCTCTCTATTCTTATACTATCAAATAGTTTATTTTTTGGTCTTCTTCTATCTTTCCAGGGAATGTATATTTTATTGATTATTTGCTTTCAAGGTAACAAATCTAACAAAAATATGTAATAATTAAGTTTGTTGGCTCTGTAGTCCTACACTGGCCACTAGCTGTTTCATCTTGGGCAAATTATTTAACTTCACTAAACTTTAGTTCTTCATTTGTAAATTCTGGATAAGACATATCTCATAGAGTTAGTGTGAGGCTTCAGTGAGATAATATATATAATAAGTGCAGTTTGTGCTAGGCACTAGACTGGTAAATAATAAAAATAAATAATGAGTTGCTATTATATTATAGCTCCTGTTGTTATGTGTATATCTGATTGTTTTCCTATGAGGAAATCCAGCCATGATCTAAAAATAAGGTGACTAATACAGCCTCAGCCTTTTTATTATTTCTAGGTTTTCAAAAATCAGTTTATATGATTGTCTTTTAGCATAGTTATCAACATTAGTTAATGAAGGTATATATATATTATGTGTATACACACATATAAATATGTATATACATATATAGTATATGCATACTTATACATGTATATTTGTATATGTATATACATACACACTTGTGTTCATTTAGAAAAAGATTTTAAAAAGATACACAAATAATTGTTTATACTAGTTATTACTACAAATTTGGGATAGAAAATGGGGAGAAGAATAAAAAAGTTTTATTTTTATATTATATTTTCCTATTATGTTTAAAGTTTTATATGATATATTACTTTTTAAAAAAGATTTACTTTTATTGTTTTGACAGAGAGAGAAAGAAACAGAGACAGAGACAGAGAGAAGGGGGAGGGCCCAGAACAGTCTCCATAGTTGCACATCATTGGTTTTTCCACACAGTTTCATTCCACAGGTGGGCGGGGCTGCACAGGGCAGGAACTGGGCTGGGTTCAGTTCCTGCCTGGCTTCCCAATATATTACTTTTTATATTAAAACTTACTTTGAGGGGAAGCCGGGATGGCTCAGTGGGTTAAGCGCTCACTTTGCAACCCTGGGGACCGAGGATTGAATCCCGGCTCCGGCCTGTGCGGACCCACATGCTGAACTGGGAGCTCCCCCAGTTCAGTTCTCGTTCTGTCTCTGTATCTCTCTCTCTCTGTCAAAAATAAATAAAAAATATATATATTTAAAAAACAAAAATAAAAAACAACTTACTTTGATATATATCTATATCTACAGTTAGAGTTTTCATGCCAATGCATCTTTTTCCTTGTTTAGAGTCATTTGAGAGAAAGTATCTAGTAAATGGTATGATATTGTAAAAGAAATAAAATTTTCCTGTTTGTATTAAACAACCTTTGAACTACTCCCATGGATGACAAACAAATAAGCAAGGATGACAATATTTAATTCAAATGTTGTTTCAGTAATTGTGATATAACATGGGTTTTATTTGTGTTAAGATAAGCAGGAAAACATTCAGGCCATTCTTCACATTGAAGTGGTTTAAGAAATATGCCCCAAATAAATATGATAAACTCTTTTGGACGTAACGTTGGAAGCTTCAGCAATAGGAATGTGGTAGGGGCCAAGTGTGCTTTTTCGTGTTGTCACACTCTTGACTTGATCACATCAGGAGAGGCCTAGAGACTTCTGCAGGGCTAGAACACAATTCTGTGTTTTATCAGAAGGGACACAAATCCTTTCAGTTGTCTGACAAAATGCTTCATATGCATGTTCAAACCTTTTAGGAAAAAACAAAATACCCAGTTAACACCATCTTCTTCTAATAAGAGGAAAACACATCCTTCAAGGCATTTTAGGGAACATGCACAGCAAATCCAGCTTCTCTTTTGTCAAGCACTCAGGATTGAGACATAAGCGCCCATAAACCCTCTGTAAGCCTCTCCCAAGCACGGAGCCTCTTTGCATGTACCACTGGGACCCAACAGAAAAGAAATCTTGCAATGCGTTCAGCATTTAGCTCACACAGGGGTGGGCTAAATTATGTCAAAACAGGTTTTCTGGTGCAATGATGATGATCCTGAGCCATGAGAGATACATTATTAGCACCGACGGTTTATATTCCCCACCACAGAATAAACAGAAGACCAAGAGTTATATGCTAGTATCGCCCTCCAGTCTGTAGTTGGAGAACAGGTTGTATTGCTGAGAGACTAAAGTACTAGGGATGTTTGAAGACATAAACTTTTTCTGATTTCAGTGCTCCAGGCTGTACTGCTAACTTGGGTGACCTGTAAATGTGTGCAGCTGATCAGAAAGTGGGGAGCAGGGGTCAGGTAAAAGAGAGGATGTATGAATCTACACAAATCTATGTCTTCTCTGGAAATAGCCCCACTGCAGATATATGCACACAATGTGCCAGTAGCCGTATCTTTCAAGGTAGAGCAGCCCATAGAACCCTGGACTCAGAGCTAGAAGGGCTTTTAAAATAATGTAGGCCAACTCCCCCATTTTATATGTGAGGACACTGAGGCCCAGACAGCTGATGCAAGTTACCAAAGGGAATAGCTCACGGAAGGTCTGGTACAATGTGGAAAGGAAGCTTGCATTTATTCTGTGTCGTGTGATGTTCTTGGAGTGAGCTGTGCAGAAGAGCAATTTGGTCTGATTGGCATTTATAAGCAATCACTTCACAGTGTAGACACACCACTTTCCACAGCTGTGATTTTGTGTCTTTCCTCACCATGAGTTTCTTCCTATGAGGCAGAGGGGGGCATCATATTCTGTGGAGTGGTCAATTTAAAACGAGTGTTTGAAGGACAGCTGTATCAGAACATTACAATGTTTCTATTAGTACAGATCTATTTAATTATAGCTGACTCATGAGTAGTGCATCGAGCAGTTTGACCGCCTGTCGTCTGTCATTGCCCATCTTCTTTTTCCATTGTTCAAATAATCTGCATGTTCTAATGAGATGTGATTTGTAGCCTCCTCTCTTGCTCTTTTCCTTCTCTCCTTCCCACCTTTCTTTCTTCCCTTTTAATGAGGAAGGCTTTCTACACTTTCTGTCAGTAGGTGCTTTTTTTTTCTGCAGGCAAATTCAGCTTGTATTTTCTGATTGCATGGTCATCTTATGAATTCCTTCAGTTATCAGAATTCAAAGGCGCCCGTGGGAGGGAAATCTGAGCCTGGCAGATGAAGGGGAGGCTGGCCGACGTTGCTGCTTGCCCGAGGAAGTTGCTGTGATCCAGACATACACACTGGAGGAATTTTGGAGCAAGGGTGTGCTGCCTCATCTGCTGGTGCTCCTCATCTCTGTGTTGTGATGGCACGTATTGCTGGACAGCTGGTATGGTTGGGGGCATTTGTAGCTGTTCATGTATTGTGCTCCCACAGAGCAGCTCCTGGCTGCAAGCATTACCCATGGGTGAGGCAGGGAGAAGAAGAAACAAGCCTGAGGTCCAAGGCAGGAAACCTGGGAGAGCAAACACGATGAAAACAAGTGGGGAGAGGCAGGGGAGCCGTGCTGTAGTAGATGGTAGCAGGTTTTGAGGGCATTGAGGATCATTCTAAGTTAATGGGAGGAAATTGCAAACTAACACTGGAGTGTAAGATGGCAGAGGTGGAGTGAGTGACAAGATATGCTCATTTGTGCCTGTTCACGGATGTGTCCCTGATGCCCACAGCCCACACCCTAGCTACCCCTCTCTGGAAGAAGGCTGCCTGTGATGGCAGAACCTTTCAGCAGGGACCTCTGGCTCCTATTAGCAGCACGTATTACTCCAGTGGTATTTTATGGGATCAAAACTATAAATACCTGAGTGCTTTTTTCCCCTCCAGCAGAACCATAAACAAACCCACCCCATACCTTCCCCAAGTCCATCAGCTCTGAACATAGCCTCTCTCTTTTTTTTTTCTCCATCTCTTTCTTTTCTTCTTCTTTTGGTACCACTGCACCTGTGCACTGTGTTCACCTTGGAGGGCAGGTGAAGTTTAAATGAAAATACGTGGGGCTACATAGGAACTTAAGTATATTAAAATATGCTGTCCAGATATATACAAATGTGATATATGTGCTTTCTAATGAACATATTAGGTAACAGGATCTAATGATGGATCTAATAACTTATATAGAAGCAGTGAGCATATTTTGAACTATCTGGATCACTTGTAATATATGAAAATATCTAGGGTTTTTGTTGGTGACAAATAGGTACCATTGATTTCACAGTTTTTCTACTTATTCTAGGGTGACCAGATGTCCCGCTTTTGGCGGGACAGTCCCGATTTTTAACAATTTGTCCCGCGTCCCGCGGTGTTTTAAAAAAGTCCCGATTTTTGGAAAGAATGCACGACAAGCTAGGGAACGGCAGAAGATAGACCAAATTTTTAATCAAGAACCCCTTCCCCCCTGGTCAATGGTGTCCCGCTTTACCAATGTTAAAATCTGGTCACCTTAACTTATTCATAATTTAAAAAAAAGTGCTAAATTTCAGTCAGATTTAGTAAAAATATTTATTTTTTTAACCATTCAGGGTCCCAGACCACCTATTTTCTATTCAGTGATGTCAGGTTTAGAGGTCAAAATCTGTGCTCTAGGAGGTTCTTGAGGGAGAGAGATTCAGCAGCCAGCCTCCTATTCCTCAATTGATTGGAGGTAGTTTGGCTCTAGGTTCTTGCTATAAAGTTTAACACATCCCTGGGGAAATAGGATACTTTTGATGACATCTGGAAGTTTTAAGTATTCTGAGGGTATGCTGCAGTGATCAGTAGAGAACTGGGTATTACCAGAGCCACTTGCATTAAAGCTAAGAAGCCACAAAGTCTCCTAGAACTGACCTGCTTCTACGCTGATCCCTGGCCATAGCAGCGACCCCCAGCAGGGTGGCTGTGGGTTAATAGCTTTCTTACCCTGTCGTAATGGCACTACGCTGGCTCCAGCTGCAGCCTCCCCAACCAGAACATGTATTCACGCATCAAGGTACTTAAGAAGGAATACAAGTAACTTCCTTTGTTATCTGTTGGGAAAATTCTTGCTCTGGGCCAGTTTTTGTTTAAAAATATCAGGCCATGGTAACCCACATAATGTCAGATATGTAGCACCAAACGCTTATTTTGAGGAGGTGTGTAATGATGTTACATGGGAAGCACAGAAGCACCACTAGCATAAGTGACTGTGTCCTCCCTAGGATGTTGGGCCTCACAGAGGGACTGCGGACATGCTGCCTCAAGTTGGAGAGACCAGAGTCTGGGCCTAAAAGGCCAAGATTGATCTGTATTACATGTCCTGGGGTTTCAAGACTACACTTTCCTGCAGGATCCACCAAAGCGGGTTCTGGGAGAGCCTGCCGGTAGTTTCTCACTGAGAGTTGAGCAGTGCTCAGGCGGCCGGGGGCCATCCGTTGGGCCTCATCCTCTTCTCCCTGTCTCTTGCTCACTGTTCTCCAGATGAATTCTCTATCAAGGCCTTTGGTCTCGTCCTCTTTCTGGCTGAGCCGTTCTTCGCCTATGTCTGTGCACGGCTGCCTCCTCTCTGGTCTCAGGAGTGTCATTTCAGAGTGGCCTCCTGGGAAAGCTCTTGCTAAAATCACTCTTCCTCACCTGCTGGTGATAAAATTGTTCCAATGTTTCATTCATAGCAGGTCTTGCAATCTGAAATGATCATATTTATTTAAGAGTTTACATAGTGATGGTCTCTCTGACCCCTAGTAGAATGTACGCGCCATGAGGGCATCTTATCTATCTGGTTCATTGTGATATCACCAGAATCTCACCTGCACAGTAATACAAATATTTGCTCAGTAAGTAGTTGCCACTGACTGACCTAGATGGATGACATTTGGTTAAACGGTCCGAGATAAAGACAAGCAGCACTTCTTTGTGATGAAGAAGAGAGGAAGATTTTACATGCTAGCTATTTTAAAAATAAGGCGTTAACTATAATGTATACCTTTAGAAGTTATTTTTAATTTCTATCCAATTAATACATTCACATAATGTAGCATATAAAAGAATATACAAGTCTTATAGTGCCAAATGGCCTTGATTCTACTCAGAAACGACCACATTTAAAAAAAAAATTAATACTATTTCTTTGGACATTTACGGTGAGATTTTTCACTTAACACGCTTACACTTCCTGCTGTTTTTTGATGTTTTAATAGTAGACTTTAACGTCTGACTTCCTCTTGCGAAAGAAGAGCCTTCAGCTCTTTTCTTCCCATACATACTTTTCTGTTCAGGTCACTGGCAAGAACCTTTTCAGCATGGAAACTTGTCCTTTACCCCTAATAGGAGCTATCACTTCTATTATTTGTTCAGTAAGTTTCTTCCCTCCTTTGTATTTTAGTCATTGCTTTCAGTTAAGTGTTGAATCTCCTGGACTGAATAACTAATGTTTTGATAGTTTCTTTGTCATTTTCCAGTCCTCTTTTTTGCTAACTTGCTGGGAAATTTTTTTCAACTATGTATTCCTACTCTTTCATTGAATTCTAACTTTGGCTCTGATTTTTAATTTCCAAGAGATGTTGTGTTTCTTTGTTAGGGCATCCTATTATGTTTTTGTAGGTGTTATAGTTGAATTCTTTGATGGAATTCATTGTAAATTTTCTACAATTTGTTTGGCTTACTGGATTACTTCTGTTTTTTTTGTTTTGTTTTGTTTTTGCTTTTCTAATATTCTTTTTTCCAGTTTATTTAATTTGTATGATCTTTTTCATCAAAAAGTCTCTTAAAACATGTTTGATGGTTCTTGGATGTCTATAATTCAGAGTGAGAGACTGAAACCATTTGGAAGTTGCTGTGGAATACATGTTTGTGTACCCACTGCCACCCCAAGTTCACTTGTTGAAGCCCTAATCCCCAGTGTGATGGTAGTTGGAGACTGGGCCTTTGGGAGGTAATTAGGTCATGAGGCTAGAGCTCTCATTATGGGATTAGTTTCTTTATAAGAAGAGACACCAGAGAGGTTGTTTTCTCTCGTTCTCTGTCCCTGCCACGTGAGGAAATAAGAAGAAGGCGTCCATCTGCAAACCAGGAAATCAGTTCCCACCAGGAACTAAATAAGCCAGTATCTTGGTCATGGACTACCCAGCCCCTAGCAATACGAAAAATAAATTTAGATTGTTTAAACTACCCAGTCTATAGTATTTTTGTTAGAGCTGCCCAAACTGATAAAGACAAAACTCTGTATGTGATATGACATTCAGTCTGATTTTGTAAAATGGGTATTCCCTATTACAAGTCAAGGTGTATGTGACTCTTCTGTTTAAAATTCTCCTGTGGTATCCCATCTACCTCAGAGCAAAAGACCAAAACTTAAAATAACTTATAAGGCCTTAAAATAACGTACATGATCTACTCTCCTGTCTCCTCCTGCCCCTTCATTGCCTGTAGACCCAGTTTCCTATCATTTCCCACCTCACTCATTCTACCTGAGTCAACTTAGTGTCCTCATGGGAAGTGTCTCTACTCTCCACTATCCTGCAACAAACGAGTTCACCCCCTCTTCAAACCTTTGCATTTGCTCTTTCCACTGACTATAACTTTTTCTCTGAATAGTTAACTTCTTTTTTTTTTTTAAGATTTATTTTATTGTTTGAGAAAAAGGTGTGTGTGTGTGTGTGTGTGAGAGAGAGAGAGAGAGAGAGAGAGAGAGAGAGAAGGGGGAGGGCTCAGAGCAGTCTCCATAATTGTACATCATTTGTTGTGACATTGTTTCATTTCTCACAGGTGAATGTGGGGCTGCAGGGGGTGGGAACTAAACTGGGGACCTCTCATGAGAACCTTCGCTGCCATCTTAGTGCTATAGTTCAGCATATGGGTTTGTACAGGCCAGAGCTTGGCCTTGATCCCCAGATATTGTGGTTGCAAGGCAAGCGCTCAACCTGCTGAGCTATCCTGGCATCCCCCTAAGTTCTTCTGATCTCTGCTCAACTGTCACCTTATGACCACCTTATGTAAAATTGCCTTCTTCCTCTTTTATTTTCCCTTCTGTTTTCCACCTGCTGTATTTTTTTCTTCTGTCATTTATCTTCATCTAATCTCTGTCTGTGTCTCTCCCCTTCCTGTCTTTGAATATAAGCTCTCTGAGGGCAGAAATTTTTGTTTCTTCCACTTCCTTAGCTATAATTCCTTGGACAATGCCGGGCACATTGTTCTCAGTACAATTTTGAATATGTGAATCTTCTGCTATGTGGGACAATTGTTTAGCTGCGCTGGATGGGGGAAGAGCTCTGGATGCCTGGCTTTTCTTTGTACAGGGTTTTATCCATCCCCAAGGTTCATAACCAGATCTGTACTTTACTTTCAGAGTTATTACAATTTTAGAACCTATCCAGGATCCAGAAGTGAGAATGGTTCTTCCTTTCATTTGGCTTTTAATACTCTAACATCCAATAAACTAGATTTCAAGCTTTCTGAGGTCTGCAAAGTCAATTATCGCTTACCTGTTTTCTACCTTGCAAAATTTTATAGTCTTCTCTTGTTCTCCTGCTCTCTTGCCCTACCAATGTCAGCTTTGCTCTGTGAAAAATTCTGCTATATGCATCAATGCAAGGAAAAGGACAAATGTAAATATTCTGGATTTTCTTTATATGGATCTGAAACGGTATACTCAGGAGGAAATGAGAGCACTGGAGGGTTCAAATAAGTTGTATAACTGGGTGTGGGAGATGTTGTAGAAGAGACAGAGGTCTGTATATGTTTTTGGACTAGATTGTCTTTTTGGTCACTTTCAACCATAGAAGTCATGATTCAGTAATTCTGTGAAATGTTTTGAAATGCTAAGCTAAAAGGTGCTATGGACACAAAGATTTATGATTAGCTCTGTTTCTTTAAAGTGATGTTATAATCTTTGTTCATTTTCAGTTTTATTATTCATTTGAGCTTAGTGAATTTTCTCACCAGTTCCCCTTTTGTACTATCACAATATCTAACAGCTTTAATCAGCCAATTTGTCTTGACAAAAGTTACATGCATGACTGTCCCTAGTCATAGCACTGTTTTGTTTTTTGAATCTCCATTCAACCGCAACCTCCCTCTTATAGAATACCCTATCTGTATATTCAGTCTCAGTGTTTTGGTTTCACCAAAGGTCCCTTATCTGTTTTCCACAAGCATAACCTGCTTAATACTCATTGTCTGAGAGCATTGTTTTTAATCGTTCCATATTCATGTGAAATTCGTATGTAGCTCCATTATCAAGGTTCAAAATGAACCAACATTACTTAATGGAATCTTTAAATCGATTGTTAGAAGCAATTTTATTCCCTTGTATTATTTAGCCCGAGGCTCCTATTTTTTCAAGAAATATAAAATTTATTTCCTTTTACCTGGCCTTTTCAGACTTGATTATCAGACAGGGAGTGCATTAACAAGATTAAGTTCTTAGTCAAGATTAGAAGCTTATATGAAGGTCAGTGATTTGCCTACTTTGGAATTATCTGAAATACTACCATATATTTAGTTTTAAATTGGTTACATTGCTTTCTTTTTGGTCAAACATTCAGCACTTGGACTTTTGATGATCCATCTTAACAGAATTTCAATTATGCATTTCTCTCTGTGTGTGTTTGTGTGTATTTCTCTTCTTGAATTGGTATTTTAAAGTTTGTTTTGGGAGATGATAATGCTTGCACAAGTTTCTAATCACCCTGGCCATGTTCTCTAAGGGGACTGCACAGTAGCTGGGGCTATGTAGACTTTAAAGAACAAGACTACTTTCATATGTTTTGCCTCCAAAAGCAGAAATGCAAGCTGGCCAATGCATTCATCTTTAATCCTTGTAACAGTCCCAGGCTGATTAAAGGACTCTTCAAGGTATAGATACTTTCTGAGGTTCCATTTTAAAATGAAATTAGTTTGTTTGAAAAGCACCAGTATGGATTGTACCCTGCTTCTAAAATCTTTTACTTAATTCTGTTTTTTTCAGTTAAAATCAGAGGACTTGCCTTTTTGTCACCCTCTGCGACATTTTCTCAAGAATTCCCTTCAGATTATAGCATGTGTTTGGGTTCAATTTCAGGTTCTACTTCTCATAGACATTATGCTTAATATTACAGAACTTCAATTTATGTGCATGAGGAATTAGATTTCAAATGACCATCTTTATATTATTAAAGCAAATAAAATACAGCCAGAAGCTAAGATGAAATACTTTTGGACCTATCCACTGTTTAGTGCCATATTTCTCTGTTTCCTCCATTAGCAAGAGTAATTTATATCTATTTGTATAATAGTAGTATAGTCATATATAGATATTTTATAGATATGAAACTAGGAGAACCTAATTATAAACTTTAATCTAGGAATGACTGCTTAATTCTCCAGATCTTCAATTTTTCTGTTTACTTGCAGAAACAGCAAGACAAATATAGGCATATTGAGCTCTAACAATGGTTGTGTTTCTCTAAATTTGCATTTAATCAATTGCTGACAAATCATATCATACTTTTACTACATGGAAGAGGGGTGTGGAAGTGGCATGCTATTTAAAGAAATAGTTTTATGAATTTAATAACTAACCCCTAATGTATCTGCCTTTATAAATTTGGATATTTTAAATAATGGGTTTTGGTAAAAGAGTAATTCAAGTTTTATAAATGAAGTCATACTTTAAATGCACTAGAGGAACAATTAAAAAAAAATGTTACCTTATCTTGAATCCTTCTATGAAATGTGTTTTCTGTTTCATTTCAATATTTATACTCTTGATACCTTTTGATTTTTATAAATCAGTTTACTTCCTCTCAAAGTAGGACACAGCTGGATTACTCTTCTATCCTACAGGTGCATAGTGAACAGTAATTAGTTCATTTCTACATCTTTTTGGAGAGATTAACAAAACATGGACCTCTATATACTACTGACCTCCTTCCTCCTTCACCTTTTCTCCTCTTCCCATGCAGGCAAATTTGTAGTGGTTGAGAAATTGGCAGGGAAATTGTGCTAGGAATTTACCCTATCTCAACGCTTTCTAGTACTCTCTTCAAGGTATACTTCTGTTTTACTAAAAGAAATAAAAATAATTGAAGTAAAAGTAAGAAAAAAAAAAGGGAGATAAACAGGGACAACAAGAACTTGAAAGTTGCAAATTTATTACAAATAAAAGCCAACATATGAACAAAAAAATAATCTGAATGTTCTTCAGTTATTAAGTTTCTTCTTAAGCCTGGAGTGCAGTAGTGAGGACAAAAAAATACTTTCCGTTCTTCTGTCTCTTGTGTGCTGCTACTTCAAGCATAGGGAACTTCTTTTTGCTTCATCGTTTGGTCTGTTCTAGAAAGCCTTCAAAGTGCTCTCAGGCCCTGATGTTCAGCCTTAGCTCTCCCTGAACCCCTTTTCCCTCTTCCTCCCTGATGTGTGAGCATACCTGGGACACACACACACACACACACACACACACACTCACTCACACACATTTCTGCTATTCTTGCTTACTTGGTCTTGCATCACATTTTCCACCGAGTGTTGGGAGTAAGTGCTGTTCATCGTCTTCGTTGTGCAGGTGAAGAGCCATTGCTGTCTAAGGCATGTTCTCAGTCTTATGATTTTGAAATGAAATGCTTGAAGGTTCTAGAAATGTTGCAACTGGGATGAGGATCTTTTCTTTCTTTTTTTTTTGCTTCCCTAGCCTTGTGTGGGCTTACAGGTGGCCCTTGAAGGAAATGGATGTTTCCTAGTGAGAAAAGGTATTAATTTAAGAGCAAAAGTCCAAACGTTGACCCTCTGTACTTTGTCTTCAGTCTTCTTCTTAGACCATGAGGCATGATTAAGGACAGAGAAATCTGGGTTCAAGGTGTTCATTTGTAAGAACTGACCACCATCTAGTCATACAACTTCCTCGTGCCTAAAACTTTGCAAACTTCTATCTGGTGCGCCTTTCAGGGAACTAGTTAGACCTCACTTAGGTTTTAGGACACTTCAGTAGCTCTTTTCTATAGTTTAGGAAAATAGACTTCTGCTAGATTGATACTGCCTGCTTCCTGTATGTTATAGTGTCTCAGGTTATACCAGCTGGTGGAATGCTTCTGGATAAATGCATCAGTCAGTAAGGCTACTGTGACTGAGGGGAAAAGATACTCCTTATACTCTCTACCTGATCCCAAAAGAAAGTCTGACAATAAAGGGTGAGACATTTTCCAGTGGACTGAGACCTAGGGAGTCTTTTGAAGTAGCAATCTTAGGGATCCTGCTTAGCTGTTGGCTCATTGTAGGGCCTTGGGTAAGTTGTATCTCTCCTTTTGGGCCTGTAGAAGTAAAATGGTTTTGTCACCAGGGAAACAGCCTATAACTATTGTTATTTTTCTTTGTTTTGATTTTTTTTTTAAAGATTTATTTTATTGATTTTTGACAGACAGAAACAGAGACAGAGAGAGAGACAGAGAGAAGGGGGAGGACCCAGAGTAGTCTTCATAGTTGACATTAGTTTTCCATATAGTTTCACTCCACAGGCAGGCACAGGGCTATGCAGGGCAGGAACTGGGCCGGGAGCCTCCCACATAGGTCCTGGCAAGAACTGAGCTGGGGGGCACACCCTAGTTCAGCATGTGGGTCCACATGAGCCGGGGCCGGGATTTGATCGTAGGTCCTTGGGGCTTCAAAGTGAGCGCTTTACCCGCTGAGCCATTCCAGCTTTCCCTGTTTTGATTTTTTAAAACAAGGTTTTAATTTGAGATATAATGTACATGTCTACATTAACCTATTTAACTGTACAATTTAAAGGTTTTAAAGAATATTTGTAGGGTTGTGCTCTCATTACCAAAATATAATTTTAGAATATTTTCATTGCCCCAGAAGAAACTGTATACCCATTAGTATTGAATTCCCATTTCCCTTTTGTCTCCTTCCTCCTAGCTCTACGCATACCCTAATCTGCTGTCTGTGTAAATTTTTTTATTTTATGCATTTCTCATAAATGAATTTGCACAATATGTGACTTTTTTTTGTGGCTGGATTGCTATTTTCAGGAGCCAAACATATAGCCCTGTGCTTGTATGTCATTCCTTTTTATGGCTGAATAGTATTCCTTTGTATGTATATGCCATACTTGATCTACCCATTTATCAATTGATGGATATCTGAGTTGTTACTGCTTTTTGGCTATTTGTATCAAGATACAAATATTTTATTACATATATGATTAGCAAATATTTTCTCTATTTCAGAGGGTTATCATTTTACTTTCTTGATGGTATCATTTATAGCTTTTTAATTTTGATGTAGTCATTTTATGTATTTTTTCTTTTGTTCCCTATCTTTTGGTATTGTATTTATCTAACCCAAGGTCATGAGGACTTACTTACTCTTTATGTTTTGTTAAGAGACTTTTATAGCTTTAGCTTTTGTAGTATGTCTGTGATCTGTTTTTTGTCTTTTTCTTTCAGAGTTGATCTAAAAATTGAATACCCTTGAAAAAATGGTCAAAAATGGTCTAACTCCAAATGTAGCTCCAAATAATAGAAAAGCTGACAAGAATTGAAGTGAGAGATGAATATTTATTATTTTAAGTGGTTATATCATGACTCCATGCTCTCATCCATGTTTTCTTCATTTATGTCTCTGCTATGATAAATTTTAACCTTGTTCTCTTGCAATGCTGGTCAGTTTAAGAAACATATTTTATATTAAAGCTTGAATCTGATAGCTAATGGATGTTACAATAATAGGTATCTTGTTTCTTTTGAATTATTAAATTTTTCTATGAGTTTTTTTGCTCTTTAGTCTATTTTCTATTCAAATTCTAGTCTACTATCATCCTCTAAAATCATTTTTAGTTTCTCCTTTCATATGATTATAAAATGTACCTTTCCCCAATCTTCTTAGTTTCTCATTTTTCTTATTATGTTCTGGAAGGTTTTTCTTTTTTTTTTTGTAAGCCCTGTGCAAACTGGGCTTAAAAAAAAAGATAATAATATTGTCCCATATAATTATTATGCAGTATTTACTGCCATTAAAATATTGTGGATATTTAATACACATTAAACAGCAAAAGATTTATGCTTAACCTTTTCAGATGAGTATTAATCAGCTGGATTAGATTTCCTACTTAGCCATTGTTCTGACCTCTCTGATGCTTCCAAATTTAGGTTTTGATCCCTCCTCTCCTCTCCATAACAGATAAAGCTCTAGTGTTAGTCTGAACAGGGGAAAAAGAAAATTACTATCAAAGACATTTAGTAATAGTCAGGCCTCCAGTATTAGCCATATCTTGCAAAACCTTGACCTCCATGTTTCTTTCTCTAGAGGTGGTCACACATGTTATTAAAGAATCCCTTGGCTTGTCTTCTTCACCTCTAGGGAAGCAATTATCTCTATTGTACTTAAAAAAAAAAAACCCTCAAAAAAACTATATTCCATATAGTGGTTGTCTTCCTGCTCCCTAGGAAATAATCTGCTGGAATTCAAAACACAATTACCACGCTTGACCACTTTCCTATATCCTGGAGCTGACCATTATTAATGGCATCCAATTATTCATAGCAATCAAGTAGCTGACCTTGCTAAACAGATCACAGCAGTGGGTATTCGACAGTCAGTCTGCTGGCTGAACGTGTAATAGAAAGAGACAATGTCATATCCTGGTTGTCTTTATTGAAAACAGCTTGTCACTTGCAGACTTATCAGAATTCTGTAGTAACTTGATTGCAAGATTTACCATGTCATTATTTTAAAAACATTTGTTTAGATATGAAGGCAGGAGCAAGGAAAAGAAGTTGATTTAAGTTAGCTTGGCGTTTGGGAATCTCTTTGACTTGACCTGCACCTCTGCTAATTAACTGTGTGAACTGTGATAAGTCTTCAGGTTTTCTGTGCCTCAATGTCCTCAACTCTAAAATGAGGGCATTTTGCCTACTTTCAAGGGTGGTTGTGAATATTAAATGATATAGAATCTATGAAACAATCAGATCAGCAGAAGTTGCCCAATCATTGTCAGTTTCCTCTCCGTAGAGCTATGAGTCGTCTGAGCTCCACAGAGGTAAAAGGCGTAGCATAAAAGCCCTTTTATTCTTCACTAAAGTGCAAGATAGGTTTTGACTCTCACATGAATGCTGCTTTTTCATTCTGCCTTTTCCACAAACCCACAAGTCAAAGGTTTTTATTTATTGTGCAGTGGTATTAAAGTGTGATATTTGTTTGCAGTGAAGGAGCCCAAGCATAAAAACTGACATAAATTTCCAGGTGGTTGGCCTTTGACCATTCCATTTCCTTGCCTCTATTTTTCTCTTTGAGTTGGCATGAAATATAACAGTCCTGATCCAGCTGGAGAAAGGAGCAAAGTGTTTGCTTTTGGAAGTACATTAATTCTCTCATGTTACTAGGATTTTCATAAGGAACTAACTTTGAGTTTTGAATCAAGCAATTTGAAGGGGGATGGACAAATGCACACACTTTATATTCACTTGAGGGTCGCTGGGCATGTCTAATTCAAAGTGATCATAGAATAATTCCTTCATTATGTCCTACTACCTGGTCACCTTGTAAGTTGCCCCAGTGTCATTTGTGTCCCAATTAAAAAAAAGTAATCCATAATTTTATAGGATTGTTAGAATGACATAAAGATAAATCATTCTCTTTAGTATTTCTTATACACACTGCTTACCAGTGGTGAACAAGCTGTGAATTTAATTTGCCACAAACATTATGAAACATTATGCAAAGCGTATGGAAGGAAAAAAGGAACTTAATTTTAGAGGAGGTGGCTAATAGTATCAGATTAGCCCTGAGGACAATTGAGAGTTTCCTGGTGACCTATGAAATAGCCTCTATTTCTGCACTCCAGGTGGGTATATTAATATAAACAGGTAAAGGGAAAGAGAAATGATTTTTCTGGTGGTCTGAACCTCCATTACATTCAGCATGTAGGTTCTGCAGTTCAGAAAGGCTCTGTCTGCTTTGTAGGCAGTGAAATTTCATAATGGTGAAAGGCCTAGTCTTACATCCTCACAGCTTCAAATGCTAGCCTTTTCCTTTATTATCAGAGTTATCTGAGACATGGCACTAACTGTCAAGGCTCGTGGAGGGCTTCAGTGAAATCACAGAAGCACTACTATCCTGATGCTGAAGTGTAGTGGGTTGAATAGTACCCCCTGAAAGATATGTCTATGTCAGCATCCCTGGAACTTGTGGCTGTGACCTCATTTGCAAAGAAGGTCTTTTCAGACATAATTATTAATAAGTTAAGCATCTTGAGGTGAGATCACCTTAAATTAACCCACTGGGTCCAATAACAAGTGTGCTTGTATGAGACAGTTTAGAAAAAGACACAGGCACACCGAAGAGGCCATGTGAAGAGAGAAGCAGAGACAGAAGTGATGCAGCCTTAAGCTCAGGAAGGCCAGTAGCTACCAGTAGCTGGAAGAGACAAGGAATGAGGTCTTCGTAGAGGTTCTAGAAAGACTGTGGCCCTATGGATACCTTGATTTGAGACTACTGGCCTCCAGAACTGCTGGAGGATACACTTTGGTGGTTTCAAGCCACTCATTTGGTGGTAATTTGTTATAGCAGCCCTAGGAGTTGAAAAATTGAGCACGGGGTCTGTTATGGGTCAGTGTTCTGTAAGTTGTAGTCATAGTTTTCAAATAAAGTAGACCTTTTGGGGGAAGAAAATGTGCTTACAAAAAATTCTTTTAAAAACCTTTTCTTTTTAGTTGTTATAGTGTTAACTTACTTGCTCATTCATTCATTTGTTCATTCGGTATTTTTTAAACAACTCACATTTAAAAGAGCTCTATTCAATAATAAGCAGAGTACATATGGACCCTAGCTTCACTGAGTATACTCCCTGGTGAGAGACAGGTAAGTACAAAGTAAGTCCTCACTGCAGTGAGTCCTATGAAGGAATCTGGCTGGATTTGGGGACCAAGATGGGCAGAGAGAATTAAGTCTGGTAATCAGGGTGGTGGGCTCCCTGCAGGCAAGGAATGAAGGAGAAAGGAGGAGACACTATTTTTAAGTAAGTGGCTGAACTTGGAGAACTGTGGCAGAAGTTTTAGAAAGAAAAACGGATTTTTGTAGAGGATTTCTGTATTAAAGCAAAGCATTGACTTTGAGATTGACTTTGCATTAGGCACAAGAAGCTGGAGGCATTTGCTTTGGCAGGGTGGAAGGTTGTTGCTGTGCCTATAGGGCAACAAGGCAATTAATTTCCTTGGTGTTCTAAGGCAGAGTTCGGCCAACTTTTTCTCTAAAGGGCCAGAGAGTGAATTTAACCTGTGGGCTATACGGTTTTTCTGGAAATGTTTGACTTAAGTTATAACATGAAAGCAGCCATAGATAATATATAAACAAAGAGTCTGGTTGTGTTTGACACTTCATTTACTAGAGACTGAAATTTGAATTTTTTATTATTTTCACATTTGAAATCTTTTTCTTTTTTTCTTTTTCTGTAAATCTTTTAGAATTGGAATATCTCTTAGCTCAAGAGACATGCCAGAATAGGCAGTGGGGTGCACACGGCCCACAGGTCATAGTTTGCTGACCTCTGTTTTAGAGTGCAAACTGTTCTTTTAGGGAAATTAACAGACTTCCATGCCTAGAAATTCTGCTGTAAGCAGCAGTGATCAGGAGTAGAAAGTTATATGGGGAAGGGAAGACCCCTCAGGGGGATGTCTCGCAGAATATTCAGTTTTTGCTGGCCTGATAAATACGGGCTCGAGCTTGCATTAGAAATGATATTGTTTTTGCATCACGATCAACATTTAATGATAATGTTTCTCCTTAATGTTTCAGCTATAAATGTACAAATTATGCATGAAATTAATGTTCATTACAGCATAATGAACTAATATGATAGAAAAACACATTAGGTATTTATATTGAAAGAAAGTCATTGCTATTAAGACATTTTGAAAAGGAGAATGATGTTCCTGAAAACATGAATGACTTGAAATTGGGGCCATTCAGTTATGACCAGGAGATGGAGTTTTGTGTTCCTTCTGTTGTACTGGCATTGCCCAGTTGCCTTTATGACTATAGATTTTATTTATTTTTATTAAAAAATTTTTATTAAGAAATTTTTAAGTGTACACAAAAGAATGAATTGTATACTAAACCCCTGAATATCCATCACCCAGATTGAGCAGTTAGTTACCAAGAGTTTGTCCCATTTGCTTGATCTCTTTTTCATTTTCTTTTTTTTTTTTAAAGATTTATTTTTATTTTTTTTGACAAGAGACAGAGACGGAGATAGAAAGGGGGAGGGCCCAGAACAGTCTCCATAGTTGTACAGCATAGATTTTTCCACATAGTTTCATTCCACAGGTGGGTGCGGGGCTGCACAGGGCAGGAACTGGGCCGGGGTCTCACTCTGGTGAGAACCGAACAGGGGGCACTCCCCAGTTCAGCATATAGGTCTGCATGGGCCAGGGCCGGGATTCGATCCTCAGTCCTTGGGGCTGCAAAGTGAGCACTTAACCCACTGAGCCATCCCGGCTTCCCCTCATTTTCTTTTACAAAAATTATTTATTATTTCAGTTACAGTTGACATTCAAAATCATTTTATGTTAATATCAGGTGTATAACATAGTGATTAGATATTTATATAATTTATGCAGTGATCCACCTATTAGCCTAATATCCATCTGATACTACACATAGTGGTTGCAATATTATTGACTATATTCTCTGTGCTTTACTTTACAATCTTATGACTATCTTATAACTGCTTATTTGTATTTCTTAATCCCTTCACCTTTTTCACCCAGCTCCCTAACCTCTCTTTCCTCTGGCAACCATCAGTTTGTCCTTTGTATCTGTGAGTCTATTTCTGTTTTGTTTGTTCATTTATTTTGTTGTTCAGATTCCACATATGAGATCATATCGTATTTGTCTTTCTATGTCTGACTTACTTCACTTAGCATAATACCCTCTAGGTCAATCCAGGTCACAAATGGCAGAATTTCATCTTTTCTTATAGCTGAGTAATATTCCATTGTATGCGTGTACCACAACTTCTTTATCCAGTCATCTACAGAAAGGCACTTGGGTTGCTTCCTTATCTTGTTTATTGTAAAAAGCACTGCAGTGCACATAAGGGTGCATATATTTTTTCAAATTAGTGTTTTGGATTTCTTCAGATAAATGCTCAGAGGTGGATTTGCTGGGCCATAAGGTAGTTCTATTTTTAATTTTTTGAGGAACCTCCAAACTGTTTTTTTATGGCCATAGGTTTTAGAATTATTAAAAATATTTCTTATAATTTCTTATTTCCTGATATCATTTTCTGAATGATAATAAATAGTGAATTCTTATAATACTGTATTTACAACCTCTACCACACTGTGGGCTCTAGAAATATACTGGTAAATAAATGCTTACGAATTTTGAAGTTGTCAAATGCTTTGTGGATTCAAGTGTCTTATTATTCAGAGCTTGTGGGTACTCCACAAGTTATTAAGTTTACGTTATGGCTTCTGAATTCTTAAGCATCTGCTTTCCACCTTCCTTTATAACGAGCTTGTTTAATCCATGGCTTGCAGGCTTTGAATGCAACCCAACACAAATTCATAAACTTTCTTAAAACATTATGAGAGTATTTTGTGATTTTTTTTTTTCCAGCTCATCAGCTAATGTTAGGGTTAGTGTATTTTATGTGTGGCCCAAGACACTTCTTCTTCCAATGTGGTCCAGGGAAGCCAAAAGGTTGGACACCCCTGCTTTAAAACCTCATATTTTAAGCCATACCTATTCTATATTGGTATCACAAAAAGTATATCCTATTGTCAATAAGTTTTTGTATATTTAACATTAAATGTCAACTGCTATGGAGGATTTTTCTACAGATCATAAATTTTGAGCTTATGTAAGCCTTAGAGATGACCTACCCCAACTTCCTAATTTTACACCTAAAGAAACTCATGGGAAGGGTCTTCATAGTTTATTAGTTGTATGTGGTTTCTCTTTTACCACGTAATGAGCTCAGCTCTCCTTAGTACACTCAGAAATACTTGCTCAGTGGTTTGTAGAGGAGACAAAATAATCCCTAGCTTCTTTTCTATAGCCTCTATTTTCCTAATAAGTATATCTGGGGAGATCAGGACATAACAAATGTTTGTCTTAGTAACTTTTTGTTTACATAGCCCATGGCGTTGGACCTTGACATTCGGAACCACTCCATGTAGTATTGTTAACCTTATGAAGATAGTTAAGTGTGTGTACCTCATGTGGGAGAGAATGAAATCAAAATGATTCTAGAGGGTCCTGCTCTGTAAAAGAAGCTCGGTGGCTGCTCTCTGGACATTGCTGTAGACCAGCAAGTGGCTAATCAAGCAGCTGAGTAGTGACAGGAGAGAGGTGTACGGGTGCATGAAGACACGGTTAATACCAAGGCATCTAGTTGGTCAGGAACAATGGCCAGTATTTGTCTTTAAGCAGGCAACAAATATAGATCTGCACAACACTGCAGAACTAAATTCTGTTTTTGGGGACAAGATTCAACTCTTGGGAGAGTTCTAGCAAGTGATACCTTGCTAGAGGTAGGGGAGCCGAGCAATAAGTCTTGGAGGTGTAAGAAAGGCCATGAAAAAGAAGAAGGAAAGGAGTAAAATAATTTAAGCACATTTTCCTGCTGTGTGTTTGAGCTCAGGAAGTAAGAGCCCTCAATGAAGTCAGCTCACCCAAGAAACAGAGATAACAAAGGCAGAATTGGGGGTAATGAGCTGGTCCATCATTGTTACTTCAGTGTAGTCCCTAAGCAACAATTGTACATGATCCCTGTCTGCTTTCACATGGTCTGTTGGGCTTAATACTCACTTTCTCCCCAGAGATATTGTTTGAAGACTTGTGAAAACAAGTTCTTCATAAAATCAGGACATGATGTTTTTTTTAACTGCTTGTACAGCAGAGAATAAATAGACAAGACCATTTCATTTCATAAATACCTATTAGTCATATGATAGAGTTATAGTAATTAAAACGGCCTTTGTGTATTTAAGCTAGCACTCATAGGGTTATCAGACTGTCAGCCAATCATTTTTATCTTTTTTTTTTTTAAAGATTTATTTTATTTATTTCTGACAGAGAGAAACAGAGACAGGGAGAGAGACAGAGAGAAGGGGGAGGGCCCAGAGCAGTCTCCATAGTTGACATTAGTTTTCCATATAGTCTCACTCCACAGGTGGGCACAGGGCTGCACAAGGCAAGAACTGAGCCGGAAGCCTCCCACATAGGTCCCGGCAAGAACTGAACTGGGGGCACACCCCAGTTCAGCATGTGGGTCCTCATGGGCCAGGGCCGGGATTCGTTCCTCAATCCTCGGGGCTTCAAAGCGAGTGCTTAACCCGCTGAGCCATCCCAGCTTTCCCCATTTTTATTTTTGGAGTAGTTCTTTTTTTTTTTATTTAAATATTTATTTATTTATTTTTGACAGAGAGAGAGAGAGAGAGAGAGAGAGAGAGAGAGAGAGAGAGAGAGAGAGATACAGAGACAGAGAGAGAACTGAACTGGGGGACCTCCCAGTTCAGCATATGGTTCCGCACGGGCCGGGGTCGGGATTCGATCCTTGGTCCCTGGCGCTGCAAAGTGAGTGCTTAACCCACTGAGCCATCCCGGCTTCCCCTGGAGTAGTTCTTGTTACATGATTTTATGACATCTGATTTTTAGTACTATTGATATTTATAAATATCTGAATCATAAAAAAAGATATGTATTACTTAATTCCCTTTAAATTTCATTGAAAAACCCAGTCTCTGTAGTGAAAATGGTCTGATCCTTTCCTGACCATCTTCGCTCCTAGTAGACGGGTCTGCCCACCAGACTGCTGTGTTTTTCCTGGTCTCCCTTCTGCTTTTGGACATGTTGCATATTTTAGAAGATATTGGATCAGCTTCAAGCCCAACTTGCTGTTCTTTCTCCTGTTAACCAGACTGTCCATTTGTGGATCCAGGTGAAGCCTTTCCATGCATATCAACTGTATATATTATTTAGCTCTATAATTATATCTATATTCCCAGGTTTGGAACTCAATAATTTCATTCGTAGAGTCCCAGCTAATCTACTGTGTCTGGGTTTTGCTTGCTGAAAAGTTGTTGCTTTGGGTGGGTTTTTGACTCCCACTCTTGTGTAACTTTGGTTCTAGTGTCTGAATCTAGGAACCTGTCATCCCAGGTCTCCCTGAAGAACCTGCTTTCTGCTTGTGTCTAGTTCTATGCACAGTATGGTGCTTAACCTGCACAATTTATTTTCTTGATCTGCTTTTTACTTCTTTGCATTTGGTAGTAATCACCAAACCTCTCTCTTATCTTTTCTTCTAGACCTTCTGGGTGCCGGTCCAGCCATTCCTTAATCATTGCTTCCAAATCATTCTCTAGGCTCCTCATGACAATGTCTTGATTCTGTCGCCACTCTAGCTTATTTTCTGGTTCTGTGGGCTCCTTAACAACCATATATCCTTACCTTGACCATCAATACCTTGTGAGTACCTCTCTGACTTTGATCCTGGACATCCAAGACTCTCTTTACTCTTTCATATCTCAATTTAAAACTAGAGGTCAACACTCGATGCCTTTCACAGTAAAACAAAAACCAAACCAAACCAGGCCACATATATTTAAGTGAAACATAAATGGTACCATCCCACCACTAGATTAGTGAAGAAAATCAGACTATATGCCTACATAGCTTTATATGTATTCATGTCATAGCCTGACTAGGTTTATTTTGATAGATTATCCATCTTAAAGAGAAATGGTTTTATAGAATTCTATGTATAACATGAAAAACAACTTTAAGTTATATTCATAAATCTTATTCGAATTACAAAGGAATTTGGCTCACCAGTACCTTTTATTTCTTTGAGATGGCTGATATAATTTTCTTAAAATATTTCAATTATTTGAAATAACATTTTCAAAAATTTTTTATTATTTATTGCTTTTGATATAACACAAACATAATGCTTGCAACTGCTTTTCAGAGCGTTTGAGGTTTGATCACTTATCTTTTGATTTATTGGCTAAAAACATTTTTTTCTCACTGAGAGGCTTTCTTGTGTATGTTGTGGGATATCACTGGGTTTGTAAAATAACCTGGAAGAGAAAGTAGAATACCAATTTTAAAAATCCAATTGATAATATTATTTTTAGCTATATTTTGTCACCAAGAAGCAGGGGGTAGGCTTCCTTAATTCTATTTGAGAAGTTTCTTTCAAAACTATTATTTTTTAAAAAGCAAAAATATAAAAATAAATTTGATTTATTCAGTTAAAAAAATTATTGAAATGTGAATTTGTGGTCTATCTTGGTGATTATACCATGTGTACTCAAGAAGAATATGTATTGTTCTATAGTTGGGATATTCTGTGAATGTCAATTTGTGGTTATTCAGTCTTTTATATTGTGCCTTGTTTTATCAGTTATTGAGAGAGGAGTTTTAAAATATATTCAACTACAATCGTGCATTTATTTATTTCTCCTTACATAGTCTGTCAGTTTCTGTTTCATTTATTTTTAAGTTCTGTTTTTAGGTACATATGTATACTTAGGGTTGATATGTATACTTGATGAATTGATACTTTTATCATTACGAGTACTTTATCTTTATTCTTTGCGATATTGCTTGTTTTAAAGTATACTTTATCTAATATCAATATAGTCACTCAGGCAACTATAGACTGAATGTTTAGTCTCCTCCCAAAATTCACATGTTGAAACCTATTTTCTAGTGTGATGGTTTGGTGGTAGGGTCTTTGAGAAGCAATTAGGTCATAAAGGTAGAGCCCTTGCCATGGGACAAGAAGCCATAATGACTAATATGGAATAAGATGACATAAGAAGAGACATGAAAGAGATAATCTCTTCCCACTATCTGAGGATATAGTTAGATGTCTGTGCAAACCAGGAAGAGAGATGTCACCAGGAATCAAATTGGCTGGTGCCTTGATATTGGACTTCCCGGCCTCTAGAACTGGGAGAAATAAGTATTTGTGGTTTAAGTCACCCAATCTATGATATTTTGTTATAACAGCTTGAGCTGATTAAGGCATACTCCTTCATGTATACTGTAGGAACCCTTATACTACTATGCTTCTATGAGGTCTGACAATCCAGTTTGTGAACTCTTCCTAGAAAAAGTGCTATGTACCTCATTGCTGAATATCACTATGCTCACCTTTGAAGTACTCCCCTTGGGAAGCTGTGCACTGATACCAGCTCCTAGGCCACCCTTCAAAGCAATTTTGGAACTCTTTCTATGGAATGGCCATTAGAGCTGTCATTGTATTACCCTTGATGTCCTGAATGTCATCAATATGTCTTTCTTTCTATATTTCCTTTATCTTTGGGTAAAGAAAAAAGTCACTGGGGGCCAGATCAGGTGAGTAGGGAGGATATTCTAACACAGTTATTTGCTTACTGGCTAAAAACTCTCTCACAGACAGTGTTGTGTGAGCTGGTGCATTGTCGTGATGCAAGAGCTGTGAGTTGTTGGTGAAAAGTTCAGGTCATTTTCATCTTTTTCATGCACCTTTTCAGCACTACCAAAAACCCAACTTGGTTGACTATTTGTCCAGTTGGGACAAATTCATAATGAATAATGTCTCTGATATCAAAAACGTTCGGCAACATTGTTTTGACTCTTTATTTGGACTGACAGAACTTTTTTGGTTGTGGAGAATTAGCTGACTTTCTTTGTGCACTTGGATGCTTTGTTTCAGGGTCATATTGGTACACCTGTGTTTCATCACCAGTGATAACATGGCTCAAATCATCATCTTGCCTTTCCAAAAAGTCTTGGTGAACTCAAGCGCTGACATTCTTGCAGCAGCATACAAAAACACACAACAATAACAAATGCCACTCAGCAACATACCACCACACATTGACACGAACAGAGCTATGAGCCACTGATATACCGGGTTAATGAAACCTTACCGAGTTGTTTATACAGTACTGCCAACGTAAGCGCATGATGGAAAGTTCATGAACTTAATTGTCAGACCTTGTATTTACTTCCCTCCTATGATTTCACTTATTGTGGTCATTGTTTTTCACTTCCACATATTGTTTAAATTTCACAATTCAATTCCATTAATATTGTCTTTTAAACAAAGTAAAAAATGAGAAAAGATTTTTTGTATTTGCCCATATTTTTAACTTTGTCTGTGCTCTTCATTGTTTCCTATAGGACTTAGGTCAAGGTTCTGAACACTTTTTCTGTAAGTGGCTAGAGAGTAAATACGAGGGCTTGGTGGGCAATGAAGTCTCTGTCTTAACTAGTCAACTCTGCCCTTGTGGAATGAAAGTATCTGTAGACAGTTTGTGAACTGATGACTGTGGGTGTTTCCTCATAAGACTTTATTTATAAATATTAACATTTGATTTTCAAATAGGTTTCAAAATATTATTTCTCTATTGATTTTTATTCCAAACATTTAAATATGTGAAAATCGTCTTAGCTTATGGACCATTCAAAGAAATGTAACTAGCTTGATTTGGCTCACAGCCTGTAATTTGTCAATCCCTTCTATCGATCCATGTTGACATCTAGTCATAAGGTCTCATCCTGAAGGCCATTTTGTAAAAAGCAACACCGAGAACCTTTTTCAAATTCAGGAAAGGATGCGATGTCTCTCCCTGGGGTTCCAGGTGCTCTACACATTCAGAGAAACTTCTCTAGTAATGAACTATAGAGTTGATTCCTGAAAGTACAGTCTATGAAAGCCATTTTGTGTAACATTTGTTATGCAGGGCTACTGGTGACAAATTTTGGTTATGTTTGTCTGAAAATCTATTTATTTCCCCCTCCTTTTAAAATAATATTTATGTGGGATATAGAATTCTAGGTTTCACAGTTTTTGCTTTATAATACCTTTTAAAAAATATTTATTTTTATTATTTTTGAGAGAGAGAGAGAGAGAGAGAGAGAGAGAGACAGACAGATAGACAGACAGAGACAGAGAGAGATAGAGAGAAGGGGAGGGCCCAGAGCAGTCTTTATATTTGCACATCATTGGTTTTCTACATAATTTTATTCCACCAGAGGGCATGGGGTTATGCAGGGCAGGAACCAGGCCGGGGCCTGCTGCATGGAGCTTGTCCTGGTGAGAACTGAACTTAGGGCACATCTCAGTTCAGCATATCTGTCCACACGGGCTGGGGTTGGGATTTGTTCTTTGGACCCTGGAGCTGCAAGATGAGTGCTCAATCCGCTGAGCCTTCCCAGTGCCCCCTATAATACCTTAAAGATGTTATTGCATTGTTTCCTGTTCAGTTATATGTTTCTTTTTATAATGAGAATAATTCCTACACCTGTTATTCCAAAAGTCTTTTGTATGTGCTCAAAACATAAGTGGTGATTAGTTTATAAAATCATGTTTGGGTTTTGAGAAATGTTTAGTGTTTAAGAATAAATATTATATTCTGCAATTAATCTCTCTCTTACTCTGTGTTTTCTAAACTTTTTAAAAAATGGTAATTCTACATAGTTGGACTATGGGGCTGGAGCACAAGTCTTATTTTAGGCCATAAACCTTGATGGACATAATCCCAACCAATCAATACACATTGAATACTGTCCATATAGCAGACGCCAGTATGTCTCAGAACTGCTACTCCTGTAAACTCAAATATTAAAAGAGAAATCAAGATATAATATCACTTTTTGAAGAAAAGGTGAAGAACAATGTCATAAACACAAATAAGATTCCCCAATTCTGAAGCTTGGGAAGTTGATTGACCTAAAAAATGAATGTTCTCTGAAAACAAACAAAACAAAACAAAACAACAAACAAACAAACAAACAAAAACCACTGAGAACCAAACTTTTGTCATAACTCTATTGGATGGACATTGGGCAGTTCAGAATCCCATCATACAGGCCTTGCTTTCCTTCTCTATAGAATGAAACTTTTGCTCAATGATCCTTAAGTTTCCTCCAGTATCTAAAATTTGTGATTCTCTACATATCCGTGTACCTTTCTTTTGTCTCATGCTATTAGGACATAAATAGAGGAGCAAGACATTTTTAAGATTCTGCATTCTGAATGTGATTTTGATGACTTAAAATGTGAAATGTTAGAATGCACTTACATTGCAAAAAATAAAAAAAATGAAAAGGTTTTCTAAACATAATAGCTAGTTACCTTATATGTGTGCTTTTATACGTCCTCTGAGTCATATGATCTCAGTAGCTGCTGACAAAACAGGATTTTACTGCTGAAAGAGCAGCAGATGTAATATTGCTGCAAAAGAGAAGTCAGAATTTTATTTTGCCTTGGCTCATCAATAAAATGCTGGTCATGCTCTGATCTTACACACTTTATTGTTCTCCATGATACATCACAGGTGAAAGAAAACTTTACTTTTACAAGCATTACAAAACTTCATTTAAGTTAGAAAATACCTAAAAGGTCATACATAACTCTCAGTGAGATTGGAAGGCATTCTCCCTGACTTAGTGAGGCAGGTAAATAGGTTTATTTGTTAGGGGAACG
>PVKE010015554.1:0-33296 GCA_004027555.1 Craseonycteris thonglongyai
ACAAGACGCGACATGTACAAAGGCGAAAGCTAGGGAAAAACTTATACATACGATATCGCAAACATACCAACGAATATAATACACCTGTGTAGATGCTCAAACAATATTTTAAAATTCTAACAAATGTATAAAAATAAATTATAGTTTTACTTAGTGTTTATGAAAAACTTCTGATGCAGTCAAATAATGGCGGGCGCACAGAAATCGGGCCATGGGCGCCATGGCGCCCGCGGGCACAGGGTTGGGAATCCCTGTTCTAAAATATAGAAAGAAGTTCATCATGAAATTTAGAATTGTTAGCAATGGGAGTAAAACCTTTCATCTTGACAGTGGTTAATTTCCCAATCTGGACCTTGAAGGTCTGACAATTAAGTTCATGAACTCATCCTAGAAAAAGTGCTATACCTCATTGCTGAATATCACTATGGTCACCCTCAAAGTACTCCCTTTGGAAAGCTGTGCACAGATGCTGGTGCCTAGTCCACTCTTCAAATTTTGGAACTTTTTCTGAAATGGCCATCAGAGCCATCATCGTCTTACATACCAACGAATATAATACACCTGTGTAGATGTCCTGTTTGTCATCTAAAAGTCTTCCTTTCAATATTTCCTTGATTTTCAGGTAAAGAAAAGGTAACTCAGGGCCAGATCAGGGGAGAAGGGTGAGTGTTCCAATACAGTTATTTGTTGACTGGCTAAAAACTCCCTCACAGACAGTGCCATGTGAGCTGGTGCGTTGTCATGATGCAAGAGCCATGAGTTGTTGGCAAAAAGTTCAAGTCATTTTCATGCAGCCTTTTCAGCACTTCGAATTGTCAACTTGGTTGACTATTTGTCCAGTTTGTACAAATTCATAATGAACAATCACTCTGATATCAAAAAAGGTTAGCAACATCGTTTGGACTCTTGATTTGGACTGATGAAACTTTTTGGTCGTGAAGAATTGGCTGACTTCCATTGTGTCACTCTGACACTTTGCTGGTACATCCATGTTTCATCACCAGTAATAACACAGCCCAAAACATCGCCTTGCCTCTCTAAAAGGTCTCGGCAAACTCATGCTCTTACATTCTCGCGATGGCACACAAAAACACTCAACAACAATAACAAACGCCACTCAGCAAGACACCACCACTCATCGACACAAACACAGCCATGAGACACTGATATAACAAGGTTATGAAATCTTACCGAGTTGTTTGTACAGTGCTGCCAACATAAGTGCACAGTGGCAAGTTCACAAACTTAAGTGTCAGACTTCATATGTAAATCGATAATTGAGAATGTGTAGGCTAAGTTCTTGTGGTCGCAGTATGACATATGATGTGGTCCCGTGTGGCCTGGGATCTCTAATGGGTACCCAGAAATAGAGGTACCTAATACTTTCGGGAGAAGAGTGGACCTTGATGGAGTCCATGAACTTGTTCTTAAGGTTTTGGAGGTGTAAGACTTTTTCTTCAGAAGTTTGCCTTTACAGAGGGTTTTTGTTCATGTCAGCCAGAGCTGAGTGGCAGACCACTTCTACATGGCCAAAAGAATATACAATGTGTACAATTAGGTCAGAATCCAACTCTCTCTCTCTCTCTCTCTCCTCTCTCATTATCCCATTTATCTGACCCTCCTTCACCACTCTATCCTATGATAAATGATAGATGATTGATGAATATAGATAGATAGATGATAATAGATGGATGATAGATAGATAGAGATGATAGATGACAGTTAGATAGATAGATAGATAGATAGATAGATAGATAGATAGATAGATAGATAGATAGATAGATAGATAGACAAGATATTATATACGAGGTCTGTCTGGAAAGTATCTAGCCATGAGACCATTCTCGTTATATTGACAGTGGCTGGGTTTTTTTCTGGACAGCCCTCGTAGATATTATAATATGTAACATATATTTGGATAACATTTATGGTACATGGTAGGAGATGTTTTCGGTCTGCATTATAAAAGTGACAGCCAGATATCAACTTTTACAAAAATAAAATAAAGGAAGCCGGGATGGCTCAGTGGGTTAGGCGCTCACTTTGCAGCCCTGGGGACTGTGGATCGAATCCCGGCCCTGGCCCATGTGGACCCATATGCTGAACTAGGGAGTGCCCCCAGTTCAGTTCTCACCGAGGTGAAGACCCCGGCCCAGTTCCTGCCCTGTGCAGCCCCGCTCCCACCTGTGGAATGAAACTATGTGGAAAAACCAATGATGTGCAACTTTGGAGACTGTTCTGGGCCCTCCCCCTTCTCTCTGTCTCTGTATCTGTATCTCTCTCTGTCAAAAACAATAAAAATAAATCTTAAAAAAAATAAAGTAGAAAGTTTTAGCAAACTCTTTAAACTCTTTTCTTAATTCTGGCCCTTTGTCCCACCAGCCTCATGTCCCACCCAGTTTCCCAAGGCATTCAGAGACTCAGTTCTGTGTCTCTTACTGTAAGACATGTTTTCCCAAACCAGGGCTTCACCCTACTGACGGTTTGAAAATATACATTGCAAAAATATAAGTAATAAAGTAAGTTGATTAATTCTTCTCATTAATATAACAAAAGACACCTTCATTTCTCTCAAGTCTTAGGAAATTCCTTTAGGAACTCTGTACCAGAAACAGGGAGAGAAGGTGAGAGACAAAGAGAGAGAGACAAAGAGAGAGAGAGAGAAGGGGGTAGGGCCCAGAGCAGTCTCCATAGCTACACATCTCCCTAGTTGTGACATGAATCTATTTCACACTGGTGAATGTGGGGTCATGCAGGACGGCAATTGAACCGGGGCCTCCCGCATGGGAGGCGAGAACCTTCGCCTCTGAACCATCCTGGCAGTTACCAGTTGTGTCACAGTTCAGCTTATGGGTTTGCACAGGCTGGGGCCAGGAATTGATCCCTAGAGCTCACAATTTCAAGCCAAACACTCAACCACGGGACTATCCCAGCACCCCCCCAATTATGTTTCTTATTATAAATCACAATATCACAGATGGTGTTCCCCAGACACAGTGGTTGAACCTGTTACCACCGGCAGGAAGAATAGGGCTTCAGGGAGAGAGCAGGGAGGCAAGGAAGGAGGAAGTAAGGGGAGACAAAGGAGGGAGGAGATAAGATCACGCTTAATTAAGAACAGGTGCAGCTACCAGGCTGGCCAGAACAGATCCGGGCGCTATCTTGTCCCTCACGGTGAATTCTACCTAATTGTAATGGATTCTAATATTAGCATTGCAGTTAGGAAAAATCTCCAAGCACCCGCCCCTGTGCTGCATGACAGTTCTGACAAGAGCCAAATAAGGACAAGAGAATCCTACCTCCCGATGGGCAGGAGTGGTCAGTGAGGACCCGCCTAGGACTGCCTATAACACCACCCCTAAAACTTGAATATTTTGTGCCCTCATTTTGAAAATAATAAATTCTAGTCTTCTTTGTTCTTCCGGGCAGTTGCTCTTCTCCTGGCCTGTCTGCTACTGCCACGTTAGGAGTGTACCATCTTCTCTTCTTCTAATAAATTCATGGCTTGCTTGGTTGATTCAGTGTGTCCTTGAATTTTTCTTATGACGATACCAAGAACCTGTTTTCTGGCAATAAATCTAGCGATCTCTGAGCTCTTCTCTAAGAAACCAGGTAGAGAATCAGCAAATCACTAATCTACCAGCATCCAAGACTGTTCACACATGGTGGGAAAACAATGGGCGGAGCTGCAGAATGAGGCTGAGGATCTCAGCGGGGTCTCGGTGGGAAATGGTTCCAGGGCCGGAGCAAACGGCCACGAGGAAGAGTGGCCCACGTTCAGGGGAGAGACAGGGAGGCTGGTGAGACACGAGACGTGTCCCAGGCTCATCGGTCTCCTGCACAGTAGTGGTACGGGACCCCTGGCCCTTCCCAGGCCCATCCTCCCCCAGCGGTTCAGGGCCTTGGTCTGTTGGGTTCTCACCACCAGCAGTGAGTGGCGTGGGGGAGGCAGGGGTCCCCCACATCTCAGGGAACTGGAATGCCTGGTGTCACTCTATGTCAAGCAGTACTGGAAAATTTTGCCAAATTTTTGTATTTGGGAGCTTTTTATTTTATTTTATTTATTTATTTTTTTAAATTTATTTATGTATTTTTGAGAGAGAGAGAGAGAGAGAGATACAGAGACAGAGAGAGAACTGAACTGGGGGAGCTCCCAGTTCAGCATATGGTTCCGCACGGGCCGGGGCCAGGATTCGATCCCCGGTCCCCGGCGCTGCAAAGTGAGCGCTTAACCCACTGAGCCATCCCGGCTTCCCCAGCTTTTTATTTTTTAAGATCTATTCTGTTGTTTGAGAGAAGGTAAAAGAGAGAGAGAAAGACAGAGAAGGCAGGAGGGCCCAGAGCAGTCTCCATAGTTGTACATCATTAGTTGTGACATGGTTTCATCCCACACAGGTGGAGGTGGGGCCACGTTGGGGGTGAGAGCTTTTGCTGCTGAGCCATCCCATTGGTTACCTGTTGCACTACAGTTCAGCATATGAGTTTGCATGGGCTGGGGCTGGAAATCGAACCCTGGACCTCTTGATTGAGAGGCAAACTCTCAACCGCTGAGCCATCCTGACATCCCAAGGATTACACTTTTTTTCTCCATCCTCTTTTTCTTCGAAAATGATTGCTTCGTGGCTTTTTCTCTTGATTATATAATTACCACCTTTGTCTTGAAACATATATTCTCCAGCTATTAACATCTTTGATTGGACTACAGTTTTCTGCATTTAGTCATGGCTTCCTGGTGATATACTATAAGTCCTTGCATTAGATTTCGCAATGCCTGATTGGATTTGGGAGGTGTGCTATGCTTCATTCACAGTGGACTGATTTGACTCAGAGAGAACAAGGGTCACTGTACCCCCAAACTTGGGATATCCCCACTGAGGTGCTCCTGGGGACTTGTGTATTCTTCTTTTGCAGTGATGGGGGTTTCACCAAGCCTTGTGAAAAGAGTCTCTTACACACCTGTGATGTGAGATGGTGCATGTTGCTTCTTCGGATCTCATGACCCTGTGCCCCCCTTGTCAGTTTCTGTCCCTGGTCTCCGGGTCCTAGCATGTGCTCCCACCCAGGACTGTCCACGTTTCGAGCCTCAGACTCAGAGAGATCAGCTATGGAGGAACCATTAGTCCACAGGAGAGCTGGGTCTGCCCCATATGTGGCTGAGTGGACTGTCTATTCACACATGGTAGGTACAACCCCTGCATTTGACAGGAATGCGTTCTAGGGGTGGAGCTCCAGCAAGGGAGGGTCCGTCCATGTTTTGACAAGCAGCTGATGACTCAGGAAGGCATTTTCCAGCCCTGCTATGGCCCTCCTACAAGTCTCCTTGGGTGAGTTTGCACAGATCCAGGTGGCATGTTTCCTCAGTCGCTATTGTAACCTTACCTACTCCCCTGACCAAAAGCCACCTTTTGTTTCTCTATTGGAGCTGTGTTTATCTCCCCTCTAGCTGCAAGTGGATCCTCCAGTGAATAAGTAAGGCAGAAACAGGATGTGCTCTCACTTCCAATCTACAATATCCCAGAGAGCAGCAGGGATAAGGGTGAGGAGTGGGGGAACTAGAAAGTGAAACCTAGTCACTGAGTACCTGGGTCCACACCTCCACCATGGCGCCTGCCCATAACTTGCATGGACCAGACCAGCCAGAGGCTAGGGATGAAACCTCCAGACCAAGAAGATGAGAGGAGCAAGATGCAGGAAAGGAGAAGATATGTTTGGGCGTCAGACGCATGACTGCATCTTGACATTCCTACCTTGTATGTATGTGATTCTGGCAAGTTCCTCTAGCTCCCTGAGTCCCACTTTTCTCACCTGTAAAGTAGGTATTTTACAGTGCCTCCCTCACAGTTATTATGAAGAGTAAATAGACACAAAAGCCAAATGCAATGCATAGCTTTATTGAATCTTTGTTTGAAAAAAAATTGGGGAAATTCAAATATGGCCTCTGAATGGTATAGTTCTTAGGTAGAATACATGTACGAGGACTGACAATTAAGTTCATGAGCTCATCCTGGGAAAAGCATTACATGCCTCATTGCTGAATATCACTACAGTCACCTTCGAAGTCCTCCCCTTGGGAAGCTATGCACCGACAATAGCGCCTAGTCCACCCTTCAAAGGAAAACACAAAAACACTCAACAATAATAATGAACGCCACTCAGCAAGACACCGCCACATGTCAACACAAACACAGCTATGAGACACTGATATAACAAGGTTATGAAACCTTACCGAATTATTTGTACAGTGCTGCCAATGTAAGTGCTGGGTGGCAAGTTCGTGACTTAATTGTCAGACCTCATAGTCATAGGTGACACATGCTGAAGTATTGAAGGGTTTCACCAGATCTACAGCTCACTTGTATGGTCCAACAACAAACGTATGTTTGCAAGGAGATAAAGATGAAGCAAATATGGTGAAATGCTAACTGCTGAATCTAAGTGAAGGGTATTCAGATGTTCACAATCTATTCTTTTCATTTTGCTTAATGTTTCAGATTGATCAAATAAAAATTGAAGGAGAAAAAGAATAAAGATAAGTTGTGTCAATCACCCCACACAATGACCTGTTTGGCAGTATTTATTTCATGAGCATTTACTAAGCCATTGGGGGTGATGTCAGCTAAGAGCCATGGACGGGGACACCAGCTACAGTGCTGGGGACACAGCAATGATTTCTAGAGGGCCAGAGACAAATGTTAAACCACAAGACAAATATGTGAACCCATTGGCGGAAGACAGTGCTGACAGTCCACAGGCGGGGACTGGGACGTGGCAGGGAGAGTGCCACACTGGCTTGGGTGCCCTGGAGCTTCTGAGCAGGTGGAATGTGAGCAGAGAATGGACGATGCCAGGAAGCTGGCCATGCAGAAACCCCCCTCCTCCCCTCGCCTGTGTGTCCAGGGGCGCTCAAACGGCCCAAATGCCAAAGGAGACATCAGCCAAGAGCCAGGGGTGGGCATGTCTGCTTCCTCTTTGGAGCAACCAGCCATGGATGAGTTTACGCTCTTAGCACTCCCCCAGATACCATCAGCCTTCCCGACCCAGTGAACTCCGTGGTGTGGGGACAGGGGAGGGTGATGAGGGGCCGACTGAACCACTTCCTGGAACGAGCTGGTGATCTGGGCTGGCCGTAGAAGGAATCGCAGGGGCCCTTTACACAGGCCCTGAGAAGGGCAAAGGCGCTTCTCAGAACATAATTAACAAAAGGAAAGATGTTCAACCTCACTTATAACTAAAAAATGTGCAAATTGAAATTTCGTGTCTTTCTCCCCCAGATTGGTAGAGCCTGAGAGACTGAGAATACTGAGTGCTGGTGAGGCTGTGGGGAACAACCCTCTCTCACCCACTGTTTGCTTGGCCTCTTGTAAGTAACTGGGGTGATGGTAACACTGTCCATCAGATGTGAAACTGTGAGGACCCTTTGGTTCAGCAGTTCCAGTTTAATGAACCTATTCTGAAGATAGCATCGGAGATGTAAGTTTATAAAAACAATGTACAAGAACAGTCACTGAATTATAACTGTGGCATTTGGAGCCTTATCTACCAGTACGAAGACTGCTTAAGTCAATTATGTATGGGTATACATTAAATAATGAGTAAAGTTTTAGAAATAAAAATATGTGCATATTAAAGCAATATAGATTAGGATATGCATAGAAAAAAAAGCCAGAAGAGTATACACTGAACATTAATAAGAGATCTCTGGGGTATAAAATACTGTGGACTTTCACTTTCTACAGTATGTATTTCTATAACATTTAAATTTTGCATCACAAGCAGGTGTTGCTGTTATAAGTAGAAAGGAGGATTTTATTTTATTTTTTTAAGATTTATTTTATTGTTTGAAAGAAGGTGAGGAAGAGAAGTGGGGAGGGCCCAGAGCAGTCTCCATGGTTGTACATCATCAGTTGTGACACGATTTCATTTCACACGGGTGCATGTGAGGCCACACGGGGCAGGAACTGAACTGGGGGCCTCCGCATGGGAGGCAAGAACCTTCACCCACTGAGCCATCTCAGTGGTTACCAGTTGCGCCACAGTTCAGTATATGGGGTTGCACGGGCCAGGACCTGGAATTGCACCCTGGACCTCATGATTGTGAGGCAAGTGCTCAACTGCGGAGCTATCCCAGCATCCTGAAAAAAGGATGTTAAAGTGAGAAAGAAAGACAGAAGGAAGGACTGCAGTAGATATGTAGGTTCTTTTGGGGGGGGGGGTAGCCAGGATCTGTGACCTCTTGAAACATTTTGGTAATTCGCCTGCCTTAGGGTCTCTCACCACAGAAGTTGTAAATGGTCTTCTGATGCCAGAGCCACTGTGGTGCTACCACAGGGGGCAGGTGGAAATTGCTCCAAAGCCAGATGCCCATCCCGAGAGCCCAGGGAGCCATGAAACCCATAGAACTGAACAAGCAAGCTTTTAGGAAAGGCCGAAGCCAGAGAGAATCCAGGGACCAGAGGAGGAGTTTGTGGGTCTTCTCTTTACACAGCTGCCCTATGTGAGTTGTGACAACTTCCAGCTCTGCATCTCTCAGACCAAGTGCCAAATTCCTGCCAGGGGGAAACTGAGGGGTCCAGATGAGTCAATGACTGGCCCAGTGACTGGTGGGGGTGCAGAGACCACCTGTGTCCAGAAAGCTGTCCCCAGGGCAGGCAGCCATCTGGCCAGGTGACTCCTATCGGTTTGCTAGGGGTCCTGTAACAAAGTATCACAAGCTGAATAGCTTAAATGACAGAAGCCTATTTTCTCACAGTTCTGGGAGCTGAAGGTCCAAGACCACGCTATTGGTTGAATTGGTTCTTTTGAGGGCTATGAGGAAGAGTCTGTTCCAGGCCTGCCCACTCCACTCCAGAAGAGGTCCCTGGCGTGGGGTGGCCAAATTTAGCAAATAAAAATACAGGAAGCAGGTTACATTTTAGATAACAATTTTTTCAATATAACTATATCTCACAGAACACTTGGGACTTACTTATACTAAAAAAAAAGCTATCTCTTGTTTATCTGAAATTCAGATTTAACTGATTGGCCTGTATTTTTATCTGCCAATCCTACCCTGGGGCACTTGATAAAAATACCATTGGCTCATTCCCTTATAAGATTCAGTAGGTCTGGGTGGAGCCCAGCCAGGAATCTGTATTTTTTTAAAATGCATTCAGATCCCTGGCCAGCGTTGGAACCCTGTACTCTACCATACTAGGTGTAGCGCCCCTTCCCCCACTATATTGTCCGAACAACCAGCTCTGCTACTTTTCCGCAAGCCCCTGCATCTCTTTTGGACCGGTTGATATTTCTGAGGTCTCAGGATCTCTGCAAAACTTGGCCGACCACTTTCCGCCCAAACTGTAACTCTCCAAATTAGCACAATGGCAGAGGGCTGGTGGTAGGGGCAGAATGGATGGGACCGGGGCCAGAGAAGAGGGAAGAGTCGGCCGCGCTCTGGGTTCCCCTTCGCGTGTCTGCTCCCAGTGCAGTCTTTCGGGATAAACCTCTCATCCAGGCCCTGCAGCCCTGTGCCTTGTGCAGGCGGGGCTGGTGGCCTGAAGGGGCGTGGCCATCAGAACCCCAGCGCAACCAATCCCAGCGGGGCCCCCGGGTGGGGGGTGGGGCATGAGCGAGAGGGCGTGACTTGACAGCACGGACGACTCTGCCAGACCAATCCCGACCAGAGAGGCCAAACCGAGTCCCTACCTGGGCCCAGGTGAGCTCCGCTCTGAGTCTCTCGATTGCTCGGTGCCCAGGATGGAAAGGGCCGGAGCGGCATCCGGGGGAGACCAAGCCGGGGCCGAGTTTCCGATGGAGCCCTTGGAAAACCAGGTCCCGAGCCTGGAGCAGCCGCAGGTCCCCGCGGAGGGGCGAAGACCTGAGAATCCCGAAAGCTGCCCGGCTCCGGCCGCGCAGGAGGCAGCGGGCGCGGGCCAGGACCTCCCGGGCGGGAGGAGGCTGCCCTGGCCGCGCCCAGCGGGCCTGCGGCTGCTGCCGCCCAGCCTGGGCTACGGCGCCTTCCGCCGGCAGGTGTCCGCAGGCCCGGAGCCGCCGTCGCCGGGCCCCGCCGCGGCCGAGCAGCCCCGGGACGGCGAGGCGCCGGGGGCCGAGCTGGTGCCCTGTGCTGCGCCGGGGGAGCCGGCGCCCGGAGCCTGGGCGCCCGTGGAACTGCAGGTGGACGTGCGCGTGAAGCCCGTGGGCACGGCCGGCGGCAGCCGCGCGCCCTCGCCCGCGCCCTCCCCGCGCTTCCTCACGGTGCCGGTGCCCGAGTCCCCGGCCTTCCCGCTTCTGGCGCGGACCGCGTCCGTGGGCAGCACGTGGGGCCGTGGCGCGCAGCTGGCAGCAGCCCCGGCGGAGCGCGGCCTGGACGCCGAGGGCCGGGCCAGCCCCGCCGCAGGGGGCGCGGAGTCGCCGGGCGCCCCCACGTGCCGCTGCCGCTGCCAGGACCCGCAGCTGCGGGGTGAGGACGCCGTGCTGCTGCAGCGCGCCGAGGTGGACGGCGACAAGAAGCTGCACCGGGCGATAGCGCTCATGGGTAAGCGTGCACGCGCGCGGGGTTCGCGCCCCCAGCGTCCACCAGCGCGGGGCCGCTGCAGCGGAGCGATCGGGGGACCCAGACCACCCCCCCCACCTGGCCTCGCTCTGGCTTGGAACCAATATGACAATCTGGTCTGCGTATTTATAGTTCACATGGTTTGCAATAACAGAATAAAACCTGTGTTCTTGCCCCTTCCAGAGAACTTTCGCATTCCCTCTTAGTGTGCTCAGCGTTTTTGAGAAGTAGAGGTGTCAAGAATTCCGGGTGAGGGGAAGTCTCTCGGGATCACCTGACTTTGGGGCAGCCTGGGCCCACCTCTTGCAGGCTCAGCTGCTTCTTTCCTGCCACCAACTATTGAGGAACATTTGGCCCCAACACAAACGCTCATCCATTCAGCAGTTTCTGCCGGGGACTAGCGCCCAAACTGTGCTACTATGTGTGTGTGTGTTTCTTTGGTGGGAGGGGTGGTTGGCAGGGGGAAAAAGCCTGAAAAAGACACAAACAACTAGACAATCCTGGACAAGGAACCAGGAGGGAGTGGTTGGTGAACTTGGAGGCCTTGAAAGGTAAGTAGGAGTTGGGGGTGTTTGAGGCCCCTTGAAGCTGGAGAACTGCAGAAACAGAGGCCAAGGGAGGCTGGTGGCCTGCCCAGAGAACAGGCCCGCTAGACAGGCCCCAAGCCCCAGGGGCCAGGGGTTCTCAGATGTGGGTAGAGTTCAGGGACTCAGAGCACTTAGGAACTTCTGCGGTTTGGTGTGAGTACATTTTCTGCATGATGGTGTGAGTTTGCTATTGCTGCTGTTAACAAATTGCCACAAATTTAGTGGCTTAAAACAACACAGGTGTATTATTTTACAAGTATGTAGGTCAGGAGTCTGACATGGGCTCAGTGGTCTAAGCCCAGCTGTGTGCAGCCCTGTGTCTGCTGGGAGCTCCTTGCCTTTTCTGTCTGCTAGGGGCCACCGCATTCCCTGTCTCTAATCAAAGCTGCAATGGCAGGTTGGATGCTTCTCCCACTGCCATCTCTCTGACTCACCCGTTCTTCTGTCTTCCTCTTCCATTTATAAGGACCCTGTAATTGCACTGGACCCACCTAGAAAATCTCCTCATCTCAAGGTCAACAGATAAGCAGTCTTAATTCTATCTGCAACCTTACTTCCCCTGTGCCATGTTCCTAACATGGACATCTTAAGATGTGGACATCGTTAGGGGGACATTATTCTTTCCACCTCAATGAGTCTATAGCTTTTTATCAGATTAGTAGTGAAGGAGTCTGTGACTACAAAGAGTGGGATGATAAGGACATGAAGAGCCAGTGGGGAGGTGACATGGCTGAGTTTTTATTCTAGAAAGTTGGCTCTGACAGCATTGTGGAGGAAAGCTAGGACAGGTATAAGACTGGAGGAGGGCAGACCGTTTAGGAGGTGATAGCAAGGTCTACAAGGGATGCCAAGGCTTGCTCTGTGGCAGAGGTGGGAAGGAACAAGGTTAAGTTAGTGAGCTGGGCCCCTGAACCAATGAAGGTGCGTAGTGGGAGGGAGGGTTCACGAGGTTAAATTAGTGAGCCGGGCCCCTGAACCGATGAAGGTGCATAGTGGGAGGCGTGGGGAGGGCTCCTATTTTGTTCACTGGGTAATGGTGTGATGGACTGTGTTTCCACGTAAGATGAAGAGTGGGAGAAGGTATGAGAGATATAAATAAGAAGGTGCTTTGGGGAGCTCCAGGTAGAGAAGTCTTTTAAAGCAAGAGAAACCATCCAGACAGGAAAGAAATGTAGGTGGTAGGAAGAGACTCAGGATGCATGGAAGCAGAGAAAGAAGAGTTTCTAGGAGAGTGTAGTCAACAGTGTCAAGTGTTTGCAGAGGTGTGGGAGTGGGCGACTGGGGAGTGCTACCACATTGAAACAGTGCTGGGGGATGAGGCAGGAACCAGGGATGTGAAGAATGGGAGGAAGAGCGAGATGTCAAACAGCAGACTGCAGGGTGCATGCTGACGCTGAGTGCTTTGGGCTTGCTAGCTGGGAAATGTGGGATTAAAGAAACTTGGAGTTCCCAGTGTCGGGCTGAGGCTTGGTCTGAGGGTTGCTTCTTGGAAGAGGAGCCCTGCAGAGTGGCCGTTACACCTGGGATCAGGCTCCTTACCTGAACAGGCTCCATGGCTTGGCCAAGCCCACGCGGTAAAGCCCTAACCCAGCTGTTTCCCAACCCAACTCCTTGTGACCTGGAAAGGGAAGAAGACACTGTGGAGAGGGTTGGGAGCATTCACTGCTTTCTCTCTTCCCCTGCTTGTGTCCCAGAGGCAAAGTCCAGCTGTCAGCGGAAGGATCAGACTCAGAATGTTCTCAATGCAGCCCTTAGCACAGCGGAGAAATCTGTTTGCAGAGAGTCTAAAACGGGGAAAATCCAGATCCTTGGAGGTGTTGGTTAGAGTCACCTCCTCTGGCCCCCAAAGCTGTATTCCCTGCGCCTATTCCATGCTCCCATTGGCACTGTGCTGCCCACTGTGGCGTTGCTCACGAGTTATTGTCCCCTCTTCGTAAATACGCTCCCCTGGATTTTGAAGCCCTGGAGGCATGGAAGGGGGCAGTCTAGGCTTCCACTGAAACTCCAACACCTGGCACATCAGTGCTTTGTATATAGTTACTAAGTTAGGGCCGTAACTGTTTCAAAGAACACATCAGCGATTCTTAGTGCCCAGCCCTCCCCGGGAAGGCGAGAGGGCATCGCAGCTCAGTGGTTGTCCAGCCCCCGGCACCTGCTGTGTTGCGCTCAGCTCCCCAGGGGTGGAGGAGATGAAGGGAAGTCCGACCCAGCCCCTGCCCTCCAGCAGGCCCAGCGTGGGCAGGGAGAACCGTTCTGAGCCCAGGAGCCAGAGCGGGGAGTGAATGGGGGGAGAGGACCCTGGAGCTGGGAAGGGGAACGGAGGCTGTGCGTTGGAGAAGGTGGGCAAGCACGGGACTACAAAGGCAGTTCGGATTTGGGTGGGGCTCAGTGCATGCAGGAAATGGAGCTGCAGAGGGGGAGGGCCCAGAACAGTCTCCATAGTTGCACATCATTCATTTTTCCACATAGTTTCATTCCACAGGTGGGCATGGGGCTGCACAGGGCAGGAACTGGGCGTCCAGCAGGGTCTGGCTGCAGCCGCAGAGGCCGCGGCAGAAGTAGATTTACTTGAAGACGATGACACTGGGGAAGCTGGGATGGCTCAGTGGGTTAAGCGCTCACTTTGCAGCCTTGGGGACCGAGGATCGAGTCCCGGCCCATGAGGACCCATATGCTGAACTGGGGAGCACCCCCAGTTCAGTTCTCACCGGGGCGAGACCCGGGCCCAGTTCCTGCCCTGTGCAGCCCCACTCCCACCTGTGGAATGAAACTGTGGAAAAATGAATGATGTGCAACTATGGAGACTGTTCTGGGCCCTCCCCCTTCTCTCTCTCTCTCTCTCTCTCTCTCTCTCTCTCTCTCTCTGTCTCTGTATCTCTCTCTCTGTCAAAAACAATAAAAATAAATCTTTAAAAAAAAAAGACGATGACACAGAAGCTGGCCTCTTGCAGGAGCCTCTGAGTTTGTGTGGATATTTGTATTCGGAACTTTGTGTTATTTTTTTTTAAGGTGGCACACAAAATTGAATAAATTTTTTTTTTTTTTTTGAGAGAAGGTGAGAGAGAGAGGAGGAGGAAGGCCCAGAGCAGTCTCCATAGTTGTATATCATTCGTTGTGACATGGTTTCATTCCACACAGGTGGACGTGGGGCCATGCTGGGCAGGAACCGAACTGGGGGCCTCCCACATGGGAGGTGACACCCTTCACCACTGAGCTATCCCGGCAGTTACTAGTTGTGTCGCAGTTCAGCATATGGGCCGGGAATTGAACCCCCGATCTCACAATTGTGAGGCAAGCCCTCAACCTGCTTTGTTATCCCAGCATCCCCTGTATTTCTTTACTGCTTTCTTTTCTGAAAGGTCAGAGCTGAATTTAGTGTTCAGTCACAATAGTTATATTTACCAAGTTGATTTGTGGATTTATTTTCCTTTTCTCCAGGCTTTTTAGTTCTGATTTTCTTATTTTAAGACTTTCAATTTATGTATCTTTTATTCCAAGTGTTTTCAAATCCTTTTTGAGTAACAGCTTTATTGAGCTATAATTCACATACCACACAATTCACCCATTTTTAAAGCATACAATTCAATGGTCTAGCCAGGCATCCTCAAACTTTTTAAACAGGGGGCCAGTTCACTGTCCCTCAGCATGTCCACACATGTGCACTGCGGGCCCAGGACGAGCCAGCTGCTAAGCAGGACAGGCAGCAGCGGCAAAAACACCTGGCAGGCCAGATGTTTTCGGCGGGCCGCATGTGGCCCACGGGCTGTAGTTTGAGTACCCCTGGCCCTGCCTAGACTGTATTCACAGAGTTGTGCAACCATCACTACAAATTTTAGAGTATTTTCATCATTCCAAAAACAAGTGCTGTATTTTTTTAGCTCTCACCCCCTTCCCCACGGCCCACAGCCCCAGACAGCCACTAATCTACTTTTTATCTCTATGGATTTGCCTATTCTGGTTATTTCATAAAAATGCACTCATATAATACATGCCCTTTGTGTCTGCAAAGTGCTCTCAGCATGACACTCCTTAGTGGTCTCAGTGACCTGGAGAACAGAAGAGGCAGGTGTGATTTCAATGTTAAAGCAGGAAAACACCAAGCATACGAGTCAGAACTTGAATCCAGGTCGGTTGAGCTCCAAATCTAGCCCTCGGTTCTCTTGTTTGCCGCTTTATCTCCCAGTACCTCTGCCTAGTCTGTTAGCTCTTGAGCACATGGGCCTTCCCTGATTTAAGCGGTATTTGTACCCTGTGTCTAATGTATACTGAATGCTCAATAAATGCTTCTTTGCCATTATTTGTTCCTTCCTTGAATAGAATCTTAGGTCTTCTGGTTATTTAAGAAGTGTGCTCTCTTCTGGCATTTTCTTCCCAATAGGAAGTTCCAACCTAAATAGAGTGACTTATCCCGGTGCCTGGGCCGAGGGCGTGGGTGCCCATGTGGGCGCGATGCTGGTGTGAAGTGGCTCTGAGTTAGGCACGGTTGGGATGGCCTTCTAACCTGTGTCCTGCTTGTCCCCACCCGTCCCCAGGGCTGCCCATGTACATGAAGTCCCTGCGCTGGGCCCTGGTGATCATGGCCGTGCTCCTGGCAGTCTCCACGGTTGCCACTGTGGCCTTGGCCTCTAGAACAGGTATGGTGCCTCCTCCCAGCCCCCACCCCGTCCCCTTCACCTGCAGGGTGTCTAGTCCCTACAACACCTTTGTGAGCATTAGAAAGAAACATCCAGGCAGATGCAGAACAAAGTCATGGGCCTGCTGAGCACAGATAAGGCGAAAGAGCTTTTTCCTCTCGCTGGACACAGCCTGCACTCTGATAAGCACTCGGATGCCAGCCCCACCTGGGGGGCTCTGGGCTCTGCACAGATTGTGCAGCCTGGGGGCCCCTCCCCACCCTGCTTGCCACACAGAGGCTTGCCAAGTTCCATGCCTCCAGACGCGCCCCTCAGTCAAGGCAGTTGCCAGGGTCTGGTTGTTTAACGTGCATACTCTTCAGTTTGCTCCACGGCTCACCAGCGGCCTGTGTTTGCAGGGACCGGGTGCCGGCCATGTCCCCAGGGCTGGCTGTGGTCCGGGAAGCACTGCTACTACTTCTCTGCTGATGCTCAGGCCTGGGAGGCCAGCCAGGCTTTCTGCTCAGCCCACCAGGCCACCCTTCCCCTGCTGATCCATACCCAGGTGAGAAGAGTGGGTGAGTGGGCAGGGTGTGGATACCACTACAGATTCAATTGCTTGCCCAGGGAAGGAATTGGTAAAGGTCTACTCCAACCCCACGTTACAGAAACAGTCACCAAGGCCTGGAGAATGAAGTGGCATGCAGGGGGACCAGACTTAGAGTCGCCAAGATCTTCAATTTACTCTTCATTCTAAGATAGGGGTCCCTAACCCCTGGGTCATGGACTGGTACCGGTCATGGCCTATTAGGAACTAGGCCACACAGCAGGAGGCGAGCGGCAGGAGAGCAAGGGAAGCTTCATCTGTATTTACAGCCGCTCCCCATTGCTCACATTATCGCCTGAGCTACGTCTCCTGTCAGATCAATGGAAGCATTAGAGTCTCAAAGGAGCGTGAACCCTTATCTTTGTGAAGCAGGGTTTTCTGCAGTGACAGCACCCAAAATGAGATTATGGAGTAGACTGGACACAAGCAACACACTCCGGTGTCACTGTCTCCCATCACCCCCACAGGGGACAGTCTAGTTGCAGGAAAACAAGCCCAGGGTTCCCACTGATTCTGAATTATGGTGAGTCGTGTAATTATTTCATTATATATTACAATGTACTCATAGAAATAAAGTGCACAATAAATGTAATGCACTTGAATCATCCCGAAACTACCCCACCGCCCTGTCCCCCAGTCCGTGGAAAAATTGTCTTCCATGAAACCAGCCCTGGTGCCAAAAGGGTTGGGGACCACTGATCTAAGAAGTGGAGGTGAAGCTGGGATGACTGGGATGCGTGCATCCAGCCTGGCTTCCACACAGTTGACAGGGAGCTCAGGTCTGTGGTGGGGGCGCATGCGTAGTCTCTGGGACTATATGGGAAATAAGTTACAGTTAGTGGTTACGCTAGCCTGGTATTGCTGTAATAATGCCGGTAACAAGTCACCGCTGAAGTCAGTGAGTTACGACCACAAACATTTCTTCCGTGATCGCTGGTTTATGGGTGGACCGTGGATGGGTTGATCTTGGCTGGGCTGGGCTGACAGCTCAGTGTCAGGGTGCAGACAGGCTGTGCGGGGCTCAGGCCTACCAGCTGGGTTTTTGCTCCGTGAATCTCTCATCTTTCTACCTGAGCGGAAGTCTTCGTAAGACAAAATGGCAGAATCAAGTAAGGCTTCTGTTCATGTGGCATCTGCTAACGTCCCATTGGCCAGAGCAAATAGCACTGCCAAATCCAACGTCAAAGGAACACAGTAGTATACTCCATCCCAGGGAGATGGGGAGAGGAGTGAATTTTTGCTGAATAATAACCCAACCAGTGGGTTTGAGAATGACTACAAAAAAGGACCTACGACCTGGATCCAGCGCTTGGCTTGATTTTACCTGACTTAGGACAGGTGTCTGGATTTATGTTAGCTGTTCTGACATGCATGAAAATACAGCATTCCTTCAGGGCTTCCATAAATATTCATTGAGCACTTACTCTGGTTTTTTGGGGGAGGGGAAATTCAGTGATGAACCCCAGCAGCACAGACTCCACCTTTGCATGGCTAAGAGCGGCGAGTGAGGCAGATGTTAATCAAGAAATCATAGCCGTAGACATTTAGTTACTGTACTGATCTGTGCTGTGAAGGAAAGGGGCACAGCGTTCTGACAGGAGGCTCTGACAAAGGTCAGGGTAGGTGAAGCAACATGGACCTTCCAAGAAAAAAACAAACAAACCAAGATCTTGGAAACTGGGCCACACAGCCTTCAAACTGACCTATTGCCTCCAATAGTTGAGCTTGTTGGTGTTTTTTCTTACAAATTGCTGTTTTCAGCCTCCTCCCTCTTCGTCTCCTTGAAAACCCTCTGAGCTCTCCTGGGTCTGTTAAACCTATGTATTGTATTATGTGCTCTAGAGCTGATTCTGGGTGGTGAGCACCCCATTATCTTTTTACGGAAGTTCCTTTCTGTTCCTATGTTGTTGAGAGTTTTAAGTACAAATGCGTTAAATTTCACTGGATGCTTTTTTCCTTGGACACTGAAATGATAACACGCTTTTGTTTCCTTTTTAAATCTCTTCTTGTGATGAGTTACAGTTGATTTTTCTTTTATTCTTGGCCTTTTGTGATAAAATTTACTTAGCCATGATTTCTTCTTCTCAAAACGCTTCTGGATTTGCCTTGTTAATATTTTACTTAAGGTTTCCAAATGCATGAAATTTTGTTTTCTTGGGACAGCTCCTGCCCATTCCTGAAATAGGGGGACTTGCCCACACAGTGGGGAGGCCAGTGTCTGTGTTTTTCTTTTCTCTGGGAGACCTCCTGAGAGTAGATATAAAAATGTGCTGGAGAAAATATTTTACAGTAAGCATAGATTATTTTACTACCAAGAATAATAATTATTTTTCAAAAAAACATGGAGCAATGAAAAGGATGCAATATAGACTGAAAAAAATCAAATCTGTGACCCCAATATGGTAAATATACAAGGTCTGGCAGAAGTAACACCCCCTTTTTTATGAACTGGTGAGCTATACCAAATCTTTTTTTTTTTTTTTAAGATTGATTGATTGATTGAGAGAAGGTGAGAGAGAAAGGGAGAGGACCAGAGCAGTCTCCGTAGTTGTACATCATTAGTTGTGACATGGTTTCATTCCACACGGGTGGGTGTGGGGCTGCGCAGCGTGGGAACGGAACTGGGGGCCTCGCACATGGGAGGCAAGAACCTTCACCGCTGAGCCCACCCAGTGGTTACCAAACAGTTGCCCTGCAGTTTAGCGTATGAGTTTTCATGAGCCAGGACCAGGAATTGAACCCCTGACCACGCAGTTGTGAGGCAAGCACTCAGCTGCTGAGCTATCCCAGCAACCCCTATACCAAATCTTTTATTACAAAATTATAAGCATGTAATTCTATAACAAAAATATCACACTCAAGTATACACTACTTAAAAAAGGGTGTTACTTGTGCTGGACCCTGTATATATAAAGAAAAAACACTGGAAAGAAATATACTAGTAGTAATACCACTGGGAGGCAAGATATTTCTTCAGAACTTTTAAAAAGTTTCCTACACGTTCTACAAATTATATGAACTAGGAGTAGGGGGAATTGCTAGAGGCATGGTAGCCCATGGAGGCAACTGATCAGTATACAAGTTTTCCGCCCAGAGCCTGAGTTATCATTGTGAGACAATAACAGGCTGAGCAGAGAAGCATTCCCAGGCCCCTGCACCAAACTACCCAGCCTGCATGTATCTGCAAATTGAAGACCAATGGGAACATAGGTGGGTGCCTAGAGAGGGCGTGCAGCTGGGGACAGAGCCTGGCAGGGTAAGGACTTAGGTTCCCAGCATAATTTTTCCGTCTCCTGAGAGAGAACCACTGAGCACAGCAAATGTCATCAGAAAGCCAGTGACATAAAGGGGCCCGGCCCTCTTAGCCCCTGGTCAGGCAGGTTCATTCGAGAATGACCTTGGACCTCAGCTGAGCATATGTCCTCCTTCTGGGTCCTAAGAAGGGGAGCTGGGTTCAACTATCCAAATTGCAAATGGAGCTTGAGAAAAAATTTTTTTTTTCTTTTTTAAGAAAATTAAGCATACAGGATCAATCATTTGAAACACAAGTAAATATTCAGAAAATATATCACAGAGGGGATGCCGGGACAGCTAAGCAGGTTGAGCACTTGCTTTGCAACCATGAGGTCCAGGGATCAAGTCCCAACCCCGGCCTGTGCAAACCCACATGCTGACTGCTAACCTCCATGACTCAGCAGCGAAAGTTCTCACCTCCCATGAGGAAGCCCCCAGTTCAGTTCCTGCCCCACACGGCCCCATGTCCACCTGTGTAGAGTGAAAGTATGTCACAACTAACGATGGCAACTATGGAGACTGCTGTGGGCCCTCCCCACTTCTCTCTCTCAAACAATAAAATATATCTTAGGAAAATGAAAAAAGAAAATACATCAGAGTCCAGATAAGCTCCTTCTAAAAATGAGTTTCCTAAGTGCTCCTTGCAAAAAGACCCAAACTAAGATTTGGGTCCCTGGCAGTTAAAATCCAGAATGTCATCCCTGTGGTGCTCTGGGATCCTCCCCAGGTCTGGGCAAAAGCCAGAAGCTCCAGGAGGTGCTAGGCGGGTGGGGTAGGAGGATACAGGCTGTACAAGGCCAGGCTCCAGGAGGGCACACGGCTCCCCGATAAACTGTGCAGCCTCCGCAAGGGCTGATTTTGTTCATGGTTAGAAAAAAGAAAGAAGTTTAAACGCCACCTGTGCCACCTTAAATTCACTCTCCATTGGTTTATTTGCATTGATTTTTTTTTAGCAGAGACAGAGACAGAGAGACAGAGAGAAGGGGGAGGGTCCAGAGCAGTCTCCATAGTTGACAGCATTCGTTTTCCATATAGTTTCACTCCACAGGTGGGCACAGGGCTGCGCAGGGCAGGAACTGGGCCAGGAGCCTCCCACATAGGCCCCAGCAAGAACTGAACTGGGGGCACACCCCAGTTTAGCATGTGGGTCTGCATGGGCCGGGGCCGGGATTCGATCCTTGGTCCCCAGGGCTTCAAAGCCAGCACGTAACCCGCTGAGCCATTCCAGCTTCCCACCATTGGTTTACTAACAGCTTTGTTTTGCAGGGTGGAGAGAAGAAGCTACCGTACATGTATATTGATGACTATAAGCCACACCTTGATTTTGGAAAGATTAAAATGAATGAATATATACCACAGAATCAAAAAATTAAGTTATTTGGTACATTTAAATATTAAAACAGAAATGTATGAAGGCAAAAAGTAGAAGGTGGTTGATAGGGGAGGGGGAGTAGAGAGTTAGTGTTTAACCCTTTTAGTGCATAGACCATAGTTAAAAGCTCTATAATTTATTATATTTTTTCTTGTGTGATGTATGACTGAAATAATTACGTTTTTTTCCAGATGATGTAAAAGAATAGTATTATTGTTAATTAATTCAATTTATATAAAACTAAAAAACCGCATATGGATATCTAAAACAATAACTTCATAACATTTTTTGTCCTCGGGTGATACATTTTACTAAATCACCCTTCGCATTTCTCGCTGGTACCGCTGGCAGAAGGGAGCACTAAGGGGGGTAATGGGTATAAGCTCAGTCAGGGAAGATGAAAAAGTTCAGGAGATGGATGATGATGATGGTTGCACAACAAATGGTAACTTCTATAATACGATGATATGTGTATATTACCACAATTAAAAATGTATGAAGGCAAAGAAAATAGTTTACCTGAATTTTAGAATGTAAACTATGAGATTTCAAGTAAATTCTGCTCCCGATCAGAATTTCCCTCCCCGTGCTGGTGGGGAAGATGGAGGCGGGAGGCACTAGGAGCTGTGCCCTCATTGCTGAGCAGTTTTGAGTCAGACGTTTATGGAATTTATAACTCTAGGCGTGGATTGCGGTTCCCGGGTGGACCACCGAGCAATTTTGGGGTAACCGCCTGAATTAAGGAAAAAGTGTCTGATCGGACGTCTTGTTACGCTGGGGCCTAGTGACTAGGCAGCTAAACGTAAAAGAAACACATTTCACACTCACACACACACACACGTACAGCTGCTAGAGGCGCGAATCGGCTCTTCACAATCCAGGTGCCTGGATGCACTTGAGCAAGTGAAAATAACAGCTAGTGGACTGTGACACCTGGGAAAATTAGAAGTAGCCCTTGCCTTGAAAAAGTCTTCCCAGGCCTGCTCTAGACGATGCTTTTCTCACACCCTAAGCTTTGCCAACGAGAACAGATTAATGGAGTCTGGGTGTAAGGATAAGAACTGAACGGAGTGGGTAGTGCTGGGTGGGGACAAGCCAAGGCTCCTGTCACCAAGAGACCCAGAGGGGAAGAGGGACAGCCAAATGGGCTGGGATGGAAGGGCTTCCTCTTGGTGTAAGCATCCGTGAGGGCACACGGTGAGGGCAGGGCACCAAGCTCTGCCTCCACCCAGCAGACGGGATTCCTCAGCAGAGGGGCCATCAAATGAGCGTGTATTCTGGCTTCCCACACTACCTCAGGCCTCATTACAAACGCCCCCATTTTCATGAGGACCGTGCAGAACCAGAATTTGAACGAGGCAGGCTGGCCCCAAAGCTCTCCTCTCCTCGATGCCAGCCGCCCTGAGCCAGAGAGAAGCTGAGCCCTGGTGTGACATCAGAGCCGTCAGTCATGGCCGGCCCGAGCCCCAGATCCGCTGCGGCCCCTGCAGCACGACGCGTGGGCAGCCCTGCCTCCTGACTCCCCTCAGGGCCAGTCCAGTTTCCTTCTCCTCTCCCAAGCCGCCCACCCAGTCCTGCCCGCAGGCCCGACCGTAGCACGGAGCCAGAGAGGAAATGGGCAGCCTTCCCTGCTCTTGCCACCACGCTCCCCTGTCCGATGCATTCTCGTCAGTGGGCTTGCACAGGCAGCCCTCACCCGCTGACTGGCTGGCGCTCCCTTGGGGAGAAGATGGGTTTGCCCTGACACCTCTGAGGGCACATGTCTGAAGGGCTCGGTGGCCTGGACATCACCTGGAGCCCTGTGGTTACTGGCAGGAGCACAGGCAGGCAGTTTTGCTGAGGTGGCCTGCTCTGTGCTGGGCTCTCATGGTCCACGGTGAAGGAGCCCGGCCCCCCAGTCCTCACCAAGTTCACTAATACTTAAGTGACAAGGAAGGAAGCCAATGCAATGACACACACCAAGCTCTTAACACTGAGGGTCATGGCAGCACAGGGACCTCACAGAGGTTACCTCGCAGAGGGTCAGCGCTGTGTCCCTACAGGAAGGGGCCTGTAAGCTGAGACCTGGAAGACAAACATGAGTGGCACCAAGGGACTGTCATCACTCCGGTGCTTCCTTGCTAATCCCCAGGGTTAAATACCGAGGGTTCATCAACTTAAACCATTTTCTGGGGGAGAACTAAACACGAGGTGTGTTTACACCTTCCCGCTTCTGACCCTCGCTAACATGCACATACGCTCCTGAGCATATGCTTGCTGGTGTGGTCTGCACTTTCTCCACTAAGCATGAATTTGTATTGACTTTTTCTTGCATAACTACGTTTTCTATGGACTTGGCATCTGTAACAGAACGAAAACTTTCCACCTTGTTGATACCCCCCAGTTTGCCTAGTTGTTTGCCAATTGCTGAGCATTGGGTGGTTTTCATTTCTTCATAAATGGCACTGTGTTACCTCTGGGTAAACTCATTTTCTCCCCTTCAGGTTCTTGGATTTATTCCTCAAAGTGGAAACACCTACCTGAGCAATAGGGTGGTGTTACCGCCCCTGAGATGTGTGTAGCAAGTTATGTTCCAGAAAGGACAGGTGCGGACTGGGTCCCTGCACCAGGAGTTACATTGTTGGGACAGCATTTAAATACAATTGAATTGCAATTTAAAAATAAGGTGACTTTTTAAAAATAGCCTTAAAAAGAAATGTTTATTTTATTGTTTTTGACTGAGACAGAGACAGACAGAGACAGAGAGGAATGGGGGGGCCCAGAGCAGTCTCCATGGTTGTACATCATCAGTTTTTCAACATGGTTTTGTTCCGCACAAGTGGGCGGGGGTTGCACAGGGCGGGAACTGGGCTGGGGTCTCCTGCATGGGAGGCACACCCCAGTTCAGCATATGGGTCCACATGAGCCGGGGCTGGGATTTGATCCTCGGTCCCTAAGGCTGCAAAGCAAGCACTTAACCTGCTGAGCTATCCCGGCTTCCCCTAAAAATACAGTCTTGATTCACTTCATTGTTAAAAATAACATGACCTCAAGGACAAATAATTATCTCCAATAGCTCCCTAACATACTTGTTTTTTGTTTTTTGTTAAGATTTATTTTTATTGTTTGACAGAGAGAGAGAGAAGGGGGAGGGCCCAGAGCAGTGGAGACAGTTGCACATCATTAGTGGTGACATGGTTTCATTCCACACAGGTGGATGTGGGGTCATGCAAGGCGGAAACTGAACCAGGGGCCTCCCACATGTTCGTCGAGAACCTTCATCACCATCTCAGTGTTACTAGTTGCACCACAGTTCAGCATATGGGTTTGCAGGGGCTGGGATTCCATCCCTGGACCTCGTAGTTAAAAGGCAAGGGCTCAACCTGCTGAGTTATCCCGACATCCTTCAACTGTATTGCTGACTGTCTGCTCCCAGGTCCCTTGTGTCGCTTGGTCCACCCCACTGCTCGCGGGTTCGGCTGTACTCTACCCGGGTGTGCGTTGTAGCTCACGCCTCCCCCTCTTCTGTCCACTCACTGAACGCCCATCATGCACTGCTCCGTGGGGCTTGCCATTCACACCCTCTCCAGAGCCAAGATGGGATCGCCCCCATTTCTGGCCCCCGGCCTGAGCGCAGTGCTTGGCAGCTTCCCAGTTGCTGGCGTTTGGGGAGAGTGGGCTGGGCTCTGGCCCTGCAAGCTGGGGGCTCGCAGAGCCGTGCCAGCGTCCTGAGAGTGACCATCTGCTTTTCTCCCCCAGGACTTCCTGAGCAGATACCCAATCACCAAGCACGCCTGGGTGGGGGCCCGGCGAGGCCCCCAGGGCTGGCACTGGATCGACGGGGCCCCCCTGCCCCCCCAGCTGTGAGTGACTGTGGGCCCGGAGGGAGGGACCCCTCTGTCCCCAGTGTCCAGAGGGGCATCACAGCAGGTGCCAAAGAGGGGCCGACACCCCCACGCCCCTTACTGCCTGGATCCCCCATCTCCCCAGCTTCCATCTTCCTGCTCGCCCCCGTGGCCTGGGGCGCTCAGGGCCTGGCTTTGTTTAGTCCCTGCCACCCCGTCCCTTGTTTGGAACCCCCAGCAGGATTGTCACCCTGAACTACAGATCAGGGGCGTGCGCCCAGCGGGGGTGGTTCTCCAGCACCACGCGGCTGGTGAGCGGGGGGCCTCCTGACGCCCCCAGAGCGCCCGGTGCCCTGAATAAAATGCGCCGGCCCGTGAAGCCCGGGCCGGTCACGCTGAGCGCCCTTCCCTTGTCCGCCCCCAGCCTCCCAGAGGACGCCGAGGACCAGCCGCACCTCCGGTGTGGGGGCCTGGAGCGGGGCAAGCTCGTGGCGCTGGACTGCGCTTCTTCAAGACCCTGGGCCTGCGCCCTGGGGACGCCGTGACCTGGGGCCCGCAGCCCCCCAGAGGAAGCCGCGTGGGGAGCGGGGCAGCCTCTTCCCTGGACCCGGGCTTCCACCTCCCCTCTGTGCTCACAGCTCTGCCTGGGTGACCAGGGAGCCCGGGGGCCTTCAGTCCCCAGCTGCTGAAGCAGATTTGTTTGGTGACCCCGGGATACTTTTGAAGCATTGCTGAGCCTTGGTTTCTCCTTCATTTTCATCCCCACCCCCTCGCCTGCTTAGTTGCACAGCCTTTCAGCCCTAGAGGAACAGGAAGGATTAGCAATCACAGGTGAGCTCAGCCCGGGTTCTCACCGAGCTGCGACACGAGTTTCCCATTACTGTGTGGCAGTGGGGTTTGGCTTGAAGCATCCCCGCCTGAAATGCCATTTCCAAGCAGCTGGGCGCGCGGCCCACACGGCTGACCACCGGTGTCGGTGAAGGAGGAGCGGTGGGCCCCGAGGGGGACGAGGGCGGTTCTGCACTGATGGCCGAGGCGGGGACCACGCGGAGCCCAGCGCGGACCCGGAGGAGCCAGGGGAGCGGGCACCCCGCTGCCCGTACCCGGCAGATGCGAGTTGCCCCAGAGCAGGTGGTCTGAGAAAGGAGATTGGAGACCCGTGGGGAGGTTCGAGGCGACTCTTCCACCCACAGCTGTGGGGGTGTCCGCTGGAGACGTCTGTGCTGGGGCTCAGGGAAGGGCCTTCGGGCTCACGCAGGGCCACGAGGGTCCAGTCTCCCCTGCCTGTACAGACCTCTCACGATCGGGGACAATACCTGCGTCTTAAATTGGTGCCAAGCCGTCGACAGCTGTCACATACAAACCAGCTTTCCTCATTGAAGTCAGACCAGACCATGCATCCAGATTCCCTCTGGAGAAACCTGCGTTGGTCCAGCGAACCCCGTGGCTTGTGCCGATTGTAAGGACGTCAGGGAGAAAGGAATGGAGAGTTCTAAAGGGTGCACTTGACAAGCAATAAAGTATCAGAAACATTGGTCTTTCTCGTGGCTTTCTTCTTACTGCAACTACAAATTAACCCCAAAGTTTGACAATGTGTTCGACTTCAACTCACTTAACCCCCCTCAGCAGGCGCGCGTCCTGGGACTGGTGTGCTGGGCTGGTGTAACATCAGGAGCTTCAAGGCCAAGCCCCACAGGCTCGGGGGTCCTCGGGCCCCAATGCCCCAGTCGCCCGTGGAGGTGCCCAGGGCGTGGTAATGGCCTGGACACCTGCAACTTACTTACTTAGCTTTCACTGGGTGAGGAAGGGGAGTGAGAGTGAACATCTGATCTACCACATTAGCACACTACTAGTTACTGTCCAAAGTGGGCAAGCCAAGAAATAGCAGTGTAAGCTTATTATTTAGAAACACAGAAACAATTACTAGAAGAAACGGCACAAATGATTTCAGATGATGGCCTTAAAACTAACCGCTGGCGACAGAAGGCGGAATAGTGGCAACCTTGGCCAAGGGGAGGATAACGGCAGGAGCACCAGGGAACCGTCCTGCCGGACATGGCTGGTCTCGATCTGGGTGGGGCTGGGTGTAGATGTGTAAAAATTCATCAAGTTGCTATACTTCAGATTAAAAAACTAAAATGTCTGTTTCCACATAACAGGAATGGGGTTACAGGGAGAGTGAATTTTTTTTTTTTTTTGTACATCCTTTGGTAGTACTAGCTTACAAAACCCATACTCACGTACTGTATTTTCCGGCGTTTAAGACGACTTTTGAAACGAAAAAAAGTCAACCAAAAATCAGGGGTCATCTTATACGCCCGGTCGTCTTATATGCCGGAAAATACGGTACTACTTTGATAAAAAGAGAAATGAGATTTTAAAACGGTCCACAGGATTCTAACGTGCAGCCTGGCTTGAGAACTACTGGCTTCAGAAATTATGCCCCTGCCCGCCGTTCCTTCTAGCCTGCAATTCCTTCTGTCACTGAGGGACATTCTCACAAGTTTCAGCCTCGCCTTCTGAGCAGGCCTTTCCCTTTCCACAAAACGAGTAGGAAAAGTTCCACAGCAGGTTGGTCTGCATGGAGTTCCTCTGAGTAATTTTTCTAATCGCTTCCCATCAGCACTGCCAACTGCTATAGTTTGGAAGCAGCGCCTGGTAATGCTGCCACCAGCACCAGCTTGTTTCACGGAGCTTGGAGACCAGCGCCTGACACAGAAGCCTCCTCGGTGCAGCCCTGGGCGTGTTGAACAGTTGTGTGTGTTAAGTACATGGAACTCACAGTGGCTCAGGCCCCCAAGTCAGGTTGCTATCAGCTTTCTTGGTGATTCTGAAGATAGTCCAGAAACAATATTTGGAGAAACACTGTCTAAAAGAGCCAATACTGCCACCAGGAAAAGAGAAAAAAAAATTTTTTTTAATCGACTTCGGTTTGGTTTTTTTTTGGGCACCAAAGAAAACACACCCATCTCAAGTACCTCCTGACACATACAGGCACTTGTGTAATCACTGCCAATGAAGATACAGAATAGTGCCAACTCTAGAAATCTCAAGTCCTTTTCCAATCTGACCCACCCTGCTCGACCTCCAGCCCCAAGGGAATCTGCTTGTATTGTCTCTGTGGATTAAGAGAAGTACTCTTTTGTATCTGACTTTTTAGTCGAGTGTAAGGCTTTAAAGCCGTACCCATGTTGCTGCATGTATCAGCAGCTCCTTCCCGGGCAGGAATGTATCACAATTTATCTTCTGTCCAGCTGGTGATGTTACTTGTGTGGCTATTGTGAACACAGCTGCTATGAACATTTGCAGACAAGTCTGTGTGTGGACGTAGATTTTCATTTTTCTTGAGTACCTGGGAGTAGTTTTCCTGGGCTTTATGGTAAGGATATGTTTAATTTATAAGGAAGTGCCAAAATGTTTTCCAAAGTAGCTCTACCATTTTGGAGTCCTACCAAAACCTGAGTTCCAGTTGTTCCATGTTTTCATCACCAGTTGGTGTTGTCAATGTTTTTACATTCAGCCATCGTAGTGGGTGTGTAGTACCTCAGTGTGGTTTTCATCTGCATTTTCCTGATGACTGATACTACTGACTTCATGAGCTCATTAGCCATCTGTATAATACATTTTCTCTTGTGATTCTGATACCGATGGTCCAGAAACCATATTTAGAGAAACCTCGATTAATTAAAACACCCATATGCCCCCAGGACTGAGCATTTTTAAATTAATTAATCTATTTATTTACTTATTTATATTTATTTCATTGCTTTTAAGAGAAGGTGAGAGAGAGAGAAGGCGGGAGGGCCCAGAGCAGTCTCCATAGTTGTACATCATCAGTTGTGATACGGTTTCAGTCCACACAGGTGGATGTGGGGTCCTGTAGGGCAGGAACCAAACTGGGGCCTCCTGCATGGGAGGCAAGAACCTTCACCGTGGGTCTTGGCAGTTACCAGTTGTGCCAGTGCTCAGCACATGGGCTTACATGGGCCAGGGCTGGGACCCAATCTTTGGAACTTGTGTCCAAAACACTAGTGTTCAACCCCTAAGCTATTCTGGCATCCCAGGACTGAGCATTTTTAGATTTTATTTTTATTGTTTTTGACAGAGACAGACAGACAGAGGCAGAGAGAAAAGGGGGAGGGCCCAAAGCAGTCTCCATAATTGCATGTCATTGGTTTTCTACAGTTTCATTCCACAGGTGGGCACAGGGCTGCTCAAGGTAGGAACTGGACTGGGGGCCTCCTGCATGGCGCTCACCCCGATGAGAGCCAAGCCCAGGACTGAGCATTTTTAAAGTGATGATTTAAGTGGAAAATCTAAGGTAGCCCCACAATTTTGTGAAACTTTTCAAGATAATTTAAAAAATGACATGAACATGCATATGCTCTTTACCTAGACCTAATAACTGTCCACATCTTTTCACATTTGTGCATATATAAAATTGAGCCATTTGAAAATGTTAGATATCAAGGGACTTTACCCTACATTCTTCAGCATGAATCTCCTAAAAACAAGAATATTCTTTTATGTAATTGCACTGCCACTATTACATTTAATAAAACTTAGCGTTAAATTCACATTCAATTCACGTTCCAATTTTCTCAGTTGTCCCACTAATGTATTTTAAACAAAGATCCAATCAGGGTTTAGGCACTGTTAGTGGTTATCTCTTGTCTCTTTTAACTGAAAACTTTGTTTTGTAACATTCTTATTTTTTATTGTTAAATGTATTGGGATGACATTGGTTAGTAAAAACTACATAGGTTCCAGGGGTAGAACTCTACATCATCTATGTGTTACAATATGTGTTCCCCACCCAGAGTCAGCTCTCTTTCTATCACCATGTATTTAGCTCCCCCTCCCTCCTCTCCCAGCCCCCTCTCCCCACATTTTTTAAGATTTTTTATTGTTTGGGAGGTGAGAGAGAGGAAAAAACGGGGGGAGGGCCCAGAGCAGTCTCCACAGTTGTACATCATTAGTTGTGACACGGTTTCATTCCACACAGGGCAGGAACTGAACTGGGGGCCTCGCACATGGGGGTGAGGATCGTCACCGCTGAGCCAGCCTGGTGGTTACCAGTTGTGCCCCTGTTCAGCAGATGGGCTGCACGAGCCAGGGCCAGGAATCAACCCCAGACCTTGTGATTATGAGGCAAGCGCTCAACCCCTGAGCTATCCCGGCATCCCATTTTGTAACTTTTTTTTGAAGACCAGGCCAGCTGTCCTGTAGAGTGACAGATATTCTGGATTTGTCTCATTCCCTGTAAACTGGAAGTTAGGCTTGATTCAATATAAACATTTTGACAGGAATATTTTGTGATGCGGGGTATTTCATTATTTCATCACCTGGTAGTTGTTTTTTTTTTAAGACTTTCTTTTATTTTTTAGAGAGAGAGATACAGAGACAGAGAGAAGGGGGAGGGCCCAAAACAGTCTCCATAGTTGCACATCATTGGTTTTTCCATAGTTTCATTCCACAGGTGGGCGCGGGGCTGCACAGGGCAGGAACTGGGCCGGGGTCTCACCCGGGTGAGAACTGAACTGGGAGCACTCCCTAGTTCAGCATATGGGTCCACACGGGCCGGGGCCGGGATTCGATCCTCAGTCCCTGGGGCTGCAAAGTGAGCGCTTAACCCACTGAGCCATCCTGGCTTCTCCCACCTGGTAAATTTTAACATAGATTATTTAATTTGTACCAAATATTCTAAAAGAAAAAAAATTCAGGGAACCAAAACATGTAATTCATGTATCCCAATTTGGATACATATGGGCTTTTCATGTTATTTTGTTTCAGAGGCAATATAAAAGTAAAATGAGACTATATGATACAATACTATGCAGTCATTTTCCTTCTTCATGCATTGGGGTTTTTGTTTCCTCTTGGGATATTCCTGTTTTTCCCTTCTTGCCTCTCCCAGCCCAGGACACACCTGTCACAATGTATGCCAGAAAGAGCCAGAGGCTCAGAATCAACAAGACGTTGGCTGTCTGATTAGTTACTTGGCACTGCTCAGCTCCCTCGCGCGTAAAATGGGTGTGATGATGGACGCAGCTCCTGCCCGGCCCAGTGACGTATGAATCAAATACAACTGTGTGGGTTAACGCACACTGGAAGCGATGATGCACTTCAATTATCCGCTCATTTGTTGAGCATCGGCTGTGTCTCTGTGCCAGGATCACAGGACGCAGAAAACGCCCATTCTCCACCCAGCACTTGGTCTGGCTGCCAACCCTCGTGTACTTCCAGGCAAAGGAATCACTGGGGACACTGGGGTCGTCTCCCCCTCATCTGTCCACCCTCCTTCCCCCCATGTGGACCAGCCAAGTGGCGTGACCTGTTTGGGGCTGTGCTGAGCAATCCTGCCGAGCCTGCAAGCCCAGCACCCGGCCAATACTTGTTTCAGGAGCACAGGCCTGAGCCAGTCAGGAATGTCCTTACTCTGCCCACTTGCACTGGTTCCCACCTGGGAACATGACTGATCTGAGTCAGACATGTTACAAAAAGGTTGCCCGAGACTTCTGGGGAAAGTTGCCTTGCTTTTTAGACAGAAAATGGAATGGTTTCTCTTTAAGGCTCAGGCTGGAGATGTCACCTGAACTCAGTCATGTGAACCGAAACACCCTTCATTGTTCAAGCCCATTTGAGTTGGAGCTTCTATGACAGGCATTCAACACTATTCAGACAGGAGGACCTGGCAGCTGGGACCCTGAGGGCCACTCTCCAGGTTATCAGAGCAGGTTCTGGTCTGGCGCCAGCCTTGGGCTTCTCCTGCACGGCCTCATCCCCTCACGAGATCCCTGGCTAAGAGCCCAGTCCTGAGTGTGAATGCCTTGCTGTCAGCCTACACTGTACCATGCTGGCCACTGTTGTCTGGTCTGATCCCCAGATGTGCTTGTAGAACCAGAATCAAATGACATTAGGGTTTCTACTGGTACCTGGAAAACATGCAGATGTACCAAAACATCTGCTGGCCCCAGGCCCCACTCTGCTGGTAGACCATGCCGAGTACCCCACTGCCATCAAAACCCTGTTCTCAGCCCTCTCCAGCCGTTCCTCTCTCCGGTAGCTGGGATTACTTTCAAATTAGAACAGACAATACAAAGAAAAATAGAGGGCAGCTTTGTGTTGACTTACTTATACCTCAATATAAACACCAAGCCAATATTTAATAAAATCATTTAAACAGCTTTGTTTTCTCTGATAGGAAAAGCAAGACAAGACTGTTTTTAAAAATAAGTATTATTGCATGTGGTGGTGGACCAAGGGTCTGAAGGTTTTCAGCTGTGTCACACACCAGCCTTGAGGTGTATAAGAGGAAGTCACCCAAGCTCAGAGCAGCAGGTATTACCCACTTGAAGGGGCATGTTTCGATGGTTAACAATTTGGATAGCCACACCAGTACATACCACTAGCTGAATATCCACCTTGGATATTTACACATTTTAAAAATTATGTGGTATTTACTTAAGATTTTTTTTTTTTTTTTTAAGATTTTATTGATTTTTGACAGAGAGAAACAGAGACAGAGAGAAGGGGGAGGGCCCAGAGCCGTCTCCATAGTTGACAGCATTCGTTTTCCATATAGTTTCACTCCACAGGTGCATGCAGGGCCGTGCAGGGCAGGAACTGGGCCGGGAGCCTCCCGCATGGGCCCCAGCAAGAACTGAACTTCAGCATGTGGGTCTGCATGGGCCAGGGCCGGGATTCAATCCTCGGTCCCCAGGGCTTCAAAGCGAGCACTTAACCCACTGAGCCATCCCAGCTTCCCTTACTTGGATTTTTAATATTGAAAAATCTAAACATTTTAAAAACATTTACAAAACTTACATAGGGATTCTGGAAATCTCAGTGGTTGAGCACTCGCCTCACAATTGTTTGATACCTGGCCCCACCCAGTGTAAACACATACACTAAATTGGCACAACTGGTCCCCACTGAGAGGGCTCAGCAGCAAAGGTTCCCACCTCCCATGCAGAAGGCCCCCGTTGGGTTCCTGCCCCACGCGGCCCGACATCCACCTGCGTGGAATGAAACCAAGTCACAACTAATTGTGCAACTATGGAGACTGCTCTGGGCTCTCCCTCTTCTCTCCTCAAAAAACAAACCTTTAAAAAATCTTACATATGGGAAAGCTGGGATGGCTCAGTGGGTTAAGAGCTCACTTTGAAGCCCCGGGTACCAAGGATCAAATCCCGGCCCCGGCCCTTGTGGACCCACATGCTGAACTGGGGTGTGCCCCCAATTCAGTTCTTGCCGGAACCTATGTGGAAGGCTCCCGGCCCAGTTCCTGCCCTGCGCAGCCCCGCGCCCACCTGTGGAGTGAAACTATATGGAAAACAAATGCTGTCAACTATGGAGACGGCTCTGGGCCCTCCCCCTTCTCTCTGTCTCTGTTTCTGTCAAAAATCAATAAAATAAATCTTTAAAAAAAAATCTTACATAAACTACCATTTTTAACAGTACCACAC
>PVKE010015555.1:0-33291 GCA_004027555.1 Craseonycteris thonglongyai
GTTTGTCTGATGTGTCCTTGTTATTAAAGTCAGTTTTGCATTTTTGGCAAGTGAAATTGGGTTTTTCTCAGCACACCATGTTAGCAGGCACACGTCTCAATTTGCCTAATTACTAGTGACGTGAACTGTGATCACTGGGTTCACTGGAATCTTCCAGATATTTCTACTGTAAATATATTATTTTCCTTTATTTAATTCATAAATAGTTTCAGAGTAGATACTTTGAGATTACATAAATATTCTGTTTTACATCATCTTTTCACCCACTACTGTTATTTGCCGAATAGTCATTTTTTATTCCCATGATTCTTTCTTCATTTAATAGTTGAAATTATTGTGTAAAGGAAAATTGTTCCTCTCCCCCATTTGTTTGTTTGTTTGTTTGTTTATATCAGTACAAACCCTCAAATTATTATTTTGTTGTGTGTTTTAATTCATTAATATTACTATTTGGTTTGTTACTCAGATTATCCCAGATTTGGCTAGTGAGAACCCCTTCAAGTGGGCCCCTGCATCCTTTTGACATGTTACCATTGTTTTTCTCACTTAACTGGCTCCAAAATGTTCCAGGCACACCTTGTAGTTTTCCATCCCCAGCCCTAGAATCATGTATTTCCTAAGGCTGTCTGGTTTCATTTATTGAAAAATGAATGATATTTAGAAACCAAGTTTTTGTTCTACATATGCTCATTGGTAGTGGGTTTCACTGCTTCTAGTATTCTCAGCAAACCAATCTAAGAGATATATGTATGTACACACACACACACAAACACACACACATACACACATACACACATCTATATGTAATTTCTAATTTCTATAAATAAAAATAATGTTACTTTTTTTTTTTTTTACTAATTCTTTTCCATTGTTGAAGAGTAGTAGATATAGTAGATATCTTTACTGAGTTTCCGATCCTAGTGGAAATGCCTCTAGAGTTTCCCCATTTAGTAAGATAATAAATTTTAGGATAAAGGCCTTTTTATTTTATGATGTTAGAGTATCTTTCAGTTCTTAGTTTCTTGAATATTTTTGTCAGCATGAAGAAATCTGAATGCAGACAGAAGGCATGGGAAGAAAGGCACTGTGAACAGAACGGGCGCTGATGGATATGCCAATGCCTGAACTACAAAAATCTTCCCCCCTCCCTCTTCATCCACAACCTGGCCTGAGCCTCTTTACAAGGCAGAGTCTTGTTCCTGACCCCGAACCTTGGCCTTAGTCATAAAACTGGTTTGGGCCAATGAAATGGACCAGAAATGACAGTGTTATGGTTCCAAGAATAAGTTTTCAGAGGCCTTCATATTTCCCTTTACTGAGGAGCTATTCCCCTGTCCAGCTGTTGCCCTGCAGAATGGGCACCAAAATAAACACACGAGGAACAGAGATTCACCAGCCAACCTGCAGACTTATCATAAGAAGCAAAGTCGCACAGTGCAGCACCACACAGCTTAGATCAGCAGAGCCTTCGCAGAACACTTCAGTGAGCCAATCCTTTATTTTAGACTCCATTTGCTGATTTGGCATAAAAGGGAAATATTTGGATTCTGATGGAAATTGCACTGTTCACAATGGCCAAGTCGCGGAAACAACCAAAGTGTCCTCTGATAGATGACTGGATAAAGAAGTTGTGGTACATTTACACAATAGAATACTACTCAGCAATAAAAAAAGATGAAATACAGCAATTTGTGACAACATGGACGGAACTTGAAACCATCTTATTAAGCGAAATAAGTCAGACTGAAAGAATCAAGAAACATATGACCTCACTCATAGGTGGAATAAAAAACTAAAAGTAACAAAGAAACAAAAACTCATGGACACACTCAATAGTTCAGTGGTTACCTGAAGATAAGAGGGGAGGTGGGTGGGAGACCTGGGACCTGGGGGTGGGGAGTAGGGAGGGGGCATCAAACATACTGTGATGGAAAGTGAGCTGATTCTGGGTGGTGAGCACATAATGCGATGTATAGACCATGTAATGTAGAATTGTACACCTGGAAACAATGTAATTGATATCAATCTATGTCACCCCAGTGATACAATAAAAAAAATAAATAACATGTTAAACTTAAAAAAAATGGAAATATTGGGGCTATAAGTGCCTGCCAATTATTTGAGCCCTTGCTTTGAATAAGGTACTTTTGTATTTTTCTAATCTGCCAGACAAGAACCTTTTTTAATACCAGGACCTACACTTATAACCTCCAGTTCCCAATATCATCCTCTAGGTCTTTGAATCTCTTTTACGCTGTTGCAATACCAGTGATTTATCTGCATTTATTTCTTTGTCAATTTGGCCTAGTATATTGTGGGTGTTGTCCGATATACAATGGTTCCAGTTCATTTCTTTCAAGGAAGCATTTAGTAGTAATCTTCTAAATTTTTTTTTTTTAATAGGCTAAGGAAGAAAATGAATTCTATTGGTCCACTATCTTCTTTGCACCATTAAATTTACCTTTTGCATTACAATCAATAACTCCTACCAAATCTCTAATCAATATTTTCCTCTGACATATTTCTAACAACTGTTCCTTCTGGTTTTGGAGGCTCTTTTACATTCCTTGGGAAAGTCTCTGACTACTCATACCCTACCTGTTTGTAAGTTATCCATGCTCCCAATTTGACTCCATCAATTTTTTGAAAGATCAATTTTTCTCCTAATAACCTCTTTGCGTCTGACAAATAGTGATAATATATATATTTAAAAAGTCAGTTACATTAGCAAATTTTCCATTTACATTGACAGTACACAAAACGTGTGTTTTTAGCAGGGATGACATTCAATGGTGTCCAGGAAACTGAAGTAGCATGGTCATCAATTGCAATAAGCTTCTACCAAAGTGCACAGAGAGGACACGTGGGAGCTTGAGCACTTGACTTGCAACCCCAGCCCCAGCCCATGCAAACCCACACGCTAAACTGCAGCACAACTTGTAACCATTGGCTTGATAGCGAAGTTCTCGCCTCCCATTCAGGAGGCCCCCAGTTCGGTTCCTGCCCTGTTGAGCCCCACATCTGCCTGAGTATAGTAAAACTATGTTACAAATAATAATGTACAACTATAGAGACTAACCTGGGCCCTCCCCCTTCTCTCTCTCTCTCTCTCTCTCCATTCTCTCAAACGATAAAATAAATATTTTTTTCAAAGTGCACAGAGAAAAAGTTTCAAAACTGTTATAGAGAAGTTCTAGGCAAGTCTGATTTCTATAAAAAATTAATGTAGCATCAAACACAATATAGCCTTACACATTTCAGTGAGCTTGTGCTATGAAAAGTGTAACTCTTGTGTTTTCTACCGGCATATGGTAAAAGCATCAGGAGTGTCTGAAAAGACCACCTCGTTACTTAGACTTTCAAATTGCCATCCTGCATTTTTAAAAGTCACATAAAAGAATGTGTTTGTGATTTGAAGAGTGGATTGATTTCCTTGAGTTTTTATCTCTGGAGTCAAAAATAAAAAATGAGGGGAAGCTAGGATGGCTCAGTGGGTTAATTGCTTGCTTTGCAGCCCCGGGAACAGAAAATCAAATCCTGACCCTGGCCGGTGTGGATCTACATGTTGAACTGGGGTGTGCTTTCCATGTGGGAGACCCCCCAGTCCAGTCCCCACCCTGCACAGTCCCTACCTGTGTACAAGGAACCCATGCGGAAAACTGATGACATACAACTATGACATACAACTGCTCTGGGCCCTCCCCCTTGTCTCTGTCTCTCTCTGTCTCTGTCAAAAACAATAAAATAGGGAAAGCTGGGATGGCTCAGTGGGTAAAGCTCTCACTTTGAAGCCCTGAGGACCGAGGATCGAATCCCGGCCCCTGCCCATGCGGACCCACATGCTGAACTGGGGTGTGCCCCAGTTCAGTTCTTGCCGGGACCTATGCTGGAGGCTCCCGGCCCAGTTCCTGCCCTGCGCAGCCCTGTGCCCACCTGTGGAGTGAAACTATATGGAAAACCAATGTCAACTATGGGGACTGCTCTGGGCCCTCCCCCTTCTCTCTGTCTCTCTCTGCCTCTGTTTCTCTCTGTCAAAAGTCAATAAAATAAATCTTTAAAAAAAATAAAAACAACAATAAAATAAATCTTCAAAAAAATTAAAAATGAGGCAGTATTTTAGAGAGCCATCAAGTTTACATTTATGAAAATAATAAAAGCTTTTAATAGAGAATGTTCTATTGTAGCAGAGATTTGAGTTTTTGTACTAAATACAGTACAAGACTAAAATACTAAGTTTACATTGCGACAATTATTTAGGAAAAAATTGATGCTTTCAAGCCACAATAGGTGAGTGATTTATAATCAAAACAGAATCTCAAGTAGCAATGTAGGAAAAACTGAGCATCACAATTTCTGTTCTCAACTAGAAATGATCTAGAAATTCAGTTTATGCCAAGTAACTCAAAGCCACTTACCAGGAAGCTGTGATCTTGTTTTAAGGAAGTTAGAAGATTTCCCTGAGGCTACCGACTTACAGTTTTGTAAGTCACGTTGCTATTGCCAGCCTTGGTTGTGGAGGATTGAGTCAATTCTCAGCATGATCATCACTTGTTCACACAAGACTCTAGGACTTCTGCTTTAATGTTTTTTATTTCATTTCATCCCAATTCTCCATTCTGATTTGCTTTCACCATAGGCAAGCATTCTAATGTACTTGTAATCATTTATTTAGTTACCCGTATTTTCCGGCGTATAAGACGACCGGGCGTATAAGACGACCCCCTAATTTTACAATTAAAACATAGGTTTAGGCCTATATTCGCTGTATAAGACTACCCCCCACTTCCGAGGCTGTAGTCTTATACAGTGAATATAGGCCTAAACCTATGTTTTAACTGTAAAATTAGGGGGTCGTCTTATACGCCCGGTCGTCTTATACGCCGGAAAATACGGTAATAGTTATTTTATGTATGCCTGTTGTGTGTCAGTTTGAAGAACTAGGAATACACCAATGATCAAAACAGATAAAAACCCTGGACTTCTGGGAGCCTACATTCTAGTAGAGAATTTATAATGAAAAAATAGATACTAAATATTATTAAAGGGTACTAAGTACTGTGAGGAACAAGTAAACAGAGAAGAGAGAGGACATAGCAAATACAAGGCTTTGATGTACCATGGGGCTGATGAGTAGACATTCGTTTACAAGTGTTCTTGCAAAATGTATATTGTTTTATGTGCATATATTTTTAATTTTTATAATTATATTTGTAATTGTCTGGATTCTCCAGAAAAACAGAACTAAGAGATTAGATAGAAAATGATGATGATAAATAGATGGTAGATAGATAGATGATAGAGATAGATAGATAAATGATAGATAGATAGGTAGGTAGATAAAGATAGATAAAGACAAATGATAGGTAGGTAGGTAGATAAATAGACAGATTTACTATAAGGAATGGCTAATGTGATGGTGGAGGCTGAGAAGTCCAAGATCTACAGTCAGCAAGCTGGAGACTGAGGAGAGGGAGTGGTGTAATTCTAGTCCAAAAGCAGAAGCCCAGGGTCCCAACTTGAAGAGAGGCAGAGAGAATTCTTTCTGCCCCGGGCTTTCATTTTCATTCTATTCAGGCCTTCAACAGAATGAGTGAGGCCCACTGACACTGAGGAGGGTGATCTGCTTTACTCCGTCTACAGATTCAAATGCCAATCTCATCCAGAAGCACCCTCATGAACACGAACAGGAATATCTGGGCACCTGATGGCCCAGTCAAGTTGACACATAAAATTTCTTTTAAGATTTTTTATTTTATTTTATTGTTTTTGACAGAGAGAGACAGAGACAGAGAGAAGGGGGAGGGGGACATATGAAATTAACCACCTCAGAATTGTATAATGTTTCTCATCCTGCTTTTTACTTTCCTTTAGGAAAATGTTTTTAAGATCAGTAATTGTGGTAGACAGAATTCTAAGATGGCTCCCCTGACCATCACACCTGGGCATGATGACGTTATGTTACAGGGTAAAGCAATACTGCAGATGTCGTTATAGTTACTAATCAGCTGACATTATGATAGGCTTATCTCATAGATCTAACCTAATCACATTAGCCCTTTAAAAGCAGTTTTCTCTGGCTTATTACAAAAAAAGCAGTTAGAATTAAAGTATGAAAAGCATTCAGGGGAAGCAGGGATGGCTCAGCGGGTTAAGCGCTTACTTTGCAGCCCTGGGGACCAAGGATTTAATACCGGCCGTGCAGACCCATATACTGAACTGGGGTGTGCTTCCCATACAGGAGGCCCCCAGTTCAGTTCTCGCCCCCTGGTTCAGCCCTTGGCTCAAGGGGGCGTGCCTCCCATGTGGGAGGCCCCTGGCCCGGTTCCTACCCTGCGTGGTCCACACCCACCTGTGTGGAATGAAACCATGTTGAAAACTGATGACGTACAACTATGGAGACTGCTTTGGACCCTCCGCCTTCTCTTTGTCTCTCTGTCTCTGTCTGTCTCTGTCAAAAACAATCACATAAATCTTAAAAAAGAAAAAAAAAAGAAAAGAAAAGGATTCAACGTATTGTAGCTGGCTTTTAGGTGGAGAGGGCCATGTGGCAAAGAGTGTGGTGACCTCTAGGAGCTAAGAGCAGCCCTTGACTGACAGCCAGCAAGAACCACAGTCCTACAGCTGCAAGGAACTAAATTCTGCCAATAACCTGAACGAAGTTAAGGTGGATTCCTTTCCAGAGCTTCTAGGTCAGAACCAAGTCTAGCCAACACTTTGATTTCTGCCTTTGTGAGACTCTAAGCAGAGAACTCAGCCACACCATAACAAGATTTCTGACCTATAGAACTGTGACATAATAAATGGATGTTGTTTTGAGACAGTAAATTTGTAGTAATTTGTTACACAGTAATAGAAAATGGATACAGTAGTATATTTTATTTAAAGAACTTTATAACATGTGCTTCATATAAGTAAGACTCCAAGAACTTTATAAGTATTCATCCTTTAATTGTGATACAGGTTTTATTTATTTATTTATTTATTTATTTATCATTTTACAGATGAAGAAACTAAAAAACAGTGAGATCAGATTACTTGCCAAATGTCAGGTACTATAAAACCAACAGTCAAACTTAGATGGTCTGGCCTGGGGATCAATGTTCAAACCCAACATCTACTCTTTTGCATTTAGTTGTTTCATAATATTTCATACTGTGCACACTTAATTCATTAATTTTCCAGGGATGGATTTCTCACATCCCTGGGCAAGAAGCTCATGGAAGACTGTAACCCGCAGGAAGTTCATGGGTTCTAGGACACATATGTGATGTGACTGGGTACTTTTAAATGGCTCTCTAGAATAGTCACATTTGTCCATATGACCAAGACAGCATCAAGGCCACCACATGTCTGCCCTGAGCAATGTCAAGCTTTCTAACTTTTATCAATCTGATGAAAATAAGGTGATACTATATTGCTTTTAAAAAAAAGGAATTTGTTTATTTTTTATTGTGGTAAGACATATAACAAAAAAGTTATGGTACAACCATGATGGAGGACAGTATGGAGGTTCCTTTAAAAATTAAGAATAGTATTAGCATATGACCCAGCAATCCCTATTCTTCATTTCTAATTTCAAAAACCTTGAAAACCTTAGTCTGCAAAATAAATGTACCTCAATGTTCATCACAGCAGTGTTCATGGTGGCCAAGTCACTGGAAATAACCAAAATGCCCTCTGACAATGACTGAATAAAGAAGTTGTGGTACATTTACACAAAGGAATGCTACTCAGCGATAAGAAAAGATGAAATACTGCCATTTGTAACAACATGAATGGAATTTGAGATCATCGTGTTAAGTGAAATAAGTAGACTGAAAAAATCAAGAACCATATGACTTCACTTATATGTGGAATATAAAACTGAAAGTAACAAAAAAACAAAAACTCATGGACACAGGGAATAGTTCAGTGGTTTCCTGAAGGTAAGGGCGGTGGTGGATAAAGGAGAAGGTAGGGGGCATCAAATATATGATGATGGAAACAGAACTGACTCTGGGTGGTAAACACACGATGCAGTACATGAACAATGTAATGTAGAACACTATACCTGGAACCTATGTAATTATTACAAACCAAAGTCACCCTAATACATTTAACAATTAAAAGTTTTTAAAAATTAAAAAAATTTTTTTTAATTTAAAAAATTTACCATTCTAACCATTTTATATTAATCAGTTCATTAGCATTAATTACACTCATAATCTTATACAAACATAACTATTTCCAAAATTTATCACCACTACAAACATTGCTTTTAAAAATTTTTTATTATTATTACTGACTTTGACAGAGAGAGAGACACTCAGAGAGAGACAGAGAGAAGGGGGAAGGCCTAGAGCAGTCTCTGTAGTTGACAGCATTAGTTTTCCATATAGTTTCACTCCACAGGTGGGCACAGGGCAGCGCAGGGCAGGAACTGGGCCAGGACTCTCCCACATAGGCCCCGGCAAGAACTGAACTGGGGACATACCCCAGTTCAGCATGTGGGTCTACCTGGGCTGGGGCTGGGATTCGATCCTCGGTCTCCAGGGCTGCAAAGCGAGCACTTCACCCACTGAGCCATCCCAGGTTCCCCATCATTGCTTTTTAATTTGCATTTCTCTTTGAGCATCTCATCATATGCTTTTCAACACATGTACATTTGATTCGGCCTTATTCATCATAAGAAAATCAATTAAACTAATAAAAGAATAGAAGCTCCAAATCTTAACACAGCACCTGCTGTTGCTTCCAAGTCCGATAGCTTTGAATTTGAATCCCAGTTCTTGTCCTTTCAGCTGGGTAACCCTGCGGAAGTTACTTACCGGTAATCTCTTTCTGTAAAATGGAAGTAATAGTACTGGCCCCTCTAAATTCTTCGCAGGATTAAATGAGATGATCTATTTAGAAGGCTCATCGCCAGGCCTAGCAAAAGTAAGTAGTTGATAAATGGCCATCAGCATTATTATTAATATTAATGCTATTATTAATTCTGCTTGGACTGCCATGGGTCTGAACCTTCCCTGACTCAAATGGTAAGACAGGCCACCCCACCATGTGGCAGCACCGTTCTGACCACCAATAGGTTTTAAGCTCAGCATTTTGCAGAAGAAGAAACAGGTTCAAGAAATAACTTATATACCAAACGGGGAGGAGAGAGAATTCAATAACACTTAAACCATAATTCTAAATGAGTTGCATGCCAGGGCCAGCAGACCCGGTGGGGAGGCGGCTGGTGAAGAGGCTCCTCCCCCCTGGGCTGCAGGAGAGCACGTTCCCCGGCAGGAGGCGGAATGGTGTGTGCTGCCTCCCACCGTGCTGGAAGGAAGGTGCTCTGTCACAATGACACAGGTCTGAAGCTCAGGGAGCGCCAGATGTACTTCTTTAGGGTCTGTTTGTATAACGCTGTGGCATGCGAATGTGTGTTTCAGATCTGAGTGCCTGCAATGTCATTGATGACACTGAGAGGTAGATAACGAAATCAGCACATTCCATTTAGGTTGTGAGCTAGCCATCCTCAGTTCGTTCGTTCGTTTGTTTGTTTGGAAACATGCATGAGTCAGGTTTTGCGTCCCACTCTTACTATCTTGTGTCCTGTGACTGGCAGCACAGGCTATGGTCATTTCAGTAAGCTTGCCAGAATGCAAAAGGACCAAAGTGAACTAACCCCCCCCCCCCCAAAAAAAAGGCACTGGCACATAGAAACTAACTCTTCTCACTCCAAAAGCGAGAGGCCGGGAGAATCAGCTTGATGGTGTTTGCAGTTGTTTTTCTTTGGGCAGTTTAATCCAACTGTTCACTGGCATTGGAAAAAGAAAGAGAAAATAGAATTGCCCTCCTCATGCCGTTTTTAAATTATGTATTTTCATTTTATCTAGGTGCTTCAATTCTACTTTTTAAAATTCCTAATTGTACAATTTGCTTATTGAAAATGTGTGCTTTGGGCCGGAGAATAATATTTAGAAATCTTTATTCTACCCACCCCCCACTCCCCAAAAGAAAGTGGGAGTGGAAATGTGAAAGAGGACCGCCTAATTCAGCATTAAAGCCAGTCTGAGATACAGTGTGTGTGAGTGTGTGTGTGAGTGTGTGTGTGTGTGTGTGTGTGTGTGTGTGGTGTAAAATGTGCTTTTCAAAGTGCTGAGCCGTTGATGGGAATGTTTGATTAGCTCCTCTGAAGAGAAAAAGTGCTGGGACCGCTTGTTTCTTCTTTAGAATAATTTGGATGGGATTTGTGATGCAGAAAATCTTAAAGAAAAAAGAATATCCATTCTGTATGGTGGAAAATTTTTGAAAAAAAAAATTGCTTTCTTCAAATAAGGTATGTCTGATGAATTATTAAGCTATGTAACTAGTTTGCTTTCCTTTCCTTATTATGAAAACATTAAAATGTATTTATCATTAAGAAACTACAATACTTACATACCTTGACCAAATAATTACTCTGTACAAATTTCAGTCTCAAGAGAACTGAAATGGGAGTGGTGGTAAATTGACCTATTTGTAAACAACTAATATTATATATGTCAACTATAAATAAATTTTACTAAGATTAGAATAATATTCTCATTGTATCTTTAAATGAACTTAATTATGATTAAAGTAAGTTGAAAATGATGACATTTGTGTAAAATTTTAAAATAGTTTAGCATGTTATCTTGCCTTTGTTATACTTTACTTCCTATATGGCATATAATAGCAACAGAACAAATTGCTTATCACAATGTGTGAAAAGCAATATGAAAAACAAAAATATTGAGGCGGAATTAAAAAAAGTTAAGTTATTTAGTGTAGATCTATATTCTCTCTATTCAGATAGATCTCAGTGGAATGTGGTTAGATGTGCAATTTCGTATCTTGTTTACACTGCAAGTGTTTTCTTAGGCTGAATGCTCTTTTACTGATAAGCCCCCAGAAAAGGCTAGCATTGTTAACTCTACGGTTGTAGCGCAACTTTACACAGTAAAACAGGATACGAAATCTCTTTTAAGCATCATTAGTGTCAAACCAGTATAAACATGAAATAAATGCCTTAAGCACAGGTTAAACTGAGAGGGTGAGATTGAATTATTAGACTCGATGACTTGCTCCCAACAACCCACGGCATCTTTGCCATCTCCAAATTGAAGAGTGGAACTCAAGATTTTCTTTGGGTTTATTGTAAAAACAAAACCAGGCATTCTTGGCCATGGTGGTTATTCAAATATGAGAGGGCTAAGAAAATAGTATTTTGCCATTACGTTGTGTTGCCACAAATTTGGAAGTCTTGGTGGTAAAGTTCTGAGGCTGTTTTTCCCTCAGTCGCTTAAAAGTTGAAAACACCCTGCAGCAAGGCAAGATCAAACACTGTTTGTATATTTTCTCTGTTGTGTGTGTCCGCTGCAAGCGCAGCTCTGCGGATGGTAGGAAAGCTGGAAGGGCCTGTCTTTTATTTATTGAATTCAAATACCTTCTTTTGTAAAAGGGCTTTACACAGAGAATTGCAAGGGTACAAGGGCTGCCTTTTTAATTGCAATATGCGGGTTTCCCAGACTATGCTTCATTTAAATATATCTTACACCTCACCTCTAACAGGAAGCACCTTAGGAACATTGGAAATGAGTAATATCTACCCTCAAATGACATTTACGTTGAATATCATTTATAAGATCTAATTATCTGTTTTGCCAAGTTACTGATCACATGAAGAATGGATTCTTTCAGAGAAAATACACTGGGTTTGAAAATGGTTTATGAATAGCATCAAGAGAACAAAACTGCTTGTGGTATGCTCATCTGTAATTCCTGAGAGACATGTATGAGGGCTGTCTGGAGGGAAAAATCCATCCATAAATGCCTCTACTTTTTATAGTAGATGGCTCGATACTTTCAGGACAGATGTCGTATACAGGAAAGCAGAGTGGTTCAATTCAGTGTCTCAAGCCGGAAGTCCTAAATTACAGGAACAGCTCTGCCAGTACCTGGCTGTGTTACCTTGAAAAATGTGTATAACATTCCTTGACTACTGTTTCCCCACCTGAAAAACAGAAATATCAATACCTGCACACACACCCTTTTAGGGTGGTTATGAGGCTCAATGTTGACTCTCAGTTCCAAAAAGGTTTCAATATGTGAAAAGTTCCATAGCAGTATAATTTTTTTCTGCACATAGTCAAAAAAAGATTACACTGGAAGGAGTCATTGGCCTTACATATCAATGCTTCATGACCTCCAGAATATTCCTGTTCCTTGTGCTCACCTGAGAAGTTCTCTTCTTGCTTGTTTGGAGGCATAAACCAGGTCTCAAGAGCACTAGGTACAATACAGAGAAGGTCCTTCTAGCTGTGTGACCTTGAGGAGGTTACTTAACATCTCTGTGTCTCTGTTTCTTCATTGTATGAAGTGAAAAAGTTAGACAAGATAGTCTCTAAATGTCCCTGCTAATCCTTTGGTTCTATGCCCTGGGACCTCTCATTGTAAACTCCTGGCCAGGCCAATTTATTGTTGAGGTTCTGTACGCTACAAAAGGAAGAGGTATCAAAATGAGGTTTCAAAGCCTATGTCGTATTTAAAATGTTTATGTTTATCTAACTAAAGATCTTAACATATACAAAAATGAAAGGTAACAATTTTATGGTACATCAATGTAGTGTGTGTGTGTGTGCCCATATTATACTGAGGACAGTGTGGTCCAAGTTGTATGAAAGACTTCGTTCAGTTCTCTATTGTACTTCTGTGAGTGCCTGTAACATATTATGTGGCTATCGCCACATATGTCAAACATTGAAATCTAACCTTGTCTGGATTCTGTGGGAGTTTGTTGGGCAGGAGGCTCTGCCACTTCTTAAATGTGTTAACTTTACCAAGTTACTTAAGCTTTCTGGGCCTCAGTTTTCTCATCTGTAAAAGGGGTCTATTATCAGTGCCTGCCTCATAGGATTGTGGCAAAAGGCTTTGCTCCATGCTTGCCACACATTCAGCACCCAAGTGTGAGCAAATAGTCTCTTTATTATATGTGACTGGCATGAAGACATCAGATCAGCAGTGAAACAAAGCAATCGTAACCCTCTTCAAACTTTTAATCATTAACTCTTTTTTTTTATTGTTAAATGTACTGGGGTGACATTGATTGATAACAATTACATTGCTTCCAGGTGTACCATTCTACATTACATTGTCTATTTAATCATTGACTCTTTAGAATAGGAAGCAAAAAGATTTGTAGAATTATGTGATATTAACATAATTATTAGAAATGTGTTACCATCTGCATCCAGAGGGTCCAAGATAATCAATCAATGAGCAATGATAAGCAAAAGAGGTCATTTCTATAATGTCTGTCATTCGAGAAACCCCAGTGATCCCTCACTTGCTGCCTCAAAATGTGCTCTCTGTGGTTTGTAGAAGGTGGTGAAACTCCTGGCCCCCTGAGCACACATAGCGTGAGGGAGAGAAACTGCAAAGGAAACATGCTACTTTTTTGGGTACGAAAGGCCCTTGTGTGAGTGGCAGTGAGTAGTGTCTCTTAGTGCAGAGAGTGGGACGAGAAAGGAGAAATAGACCAGGGAATGTTTAGGCAGGTCATCAGCAATGGCTTTTTGACAGAGCTGGTTGTTATATTTTAAGGAAGCCACAGCAGTGCAAGCCCACAGCCGAGGCCTCCCCAGCTAAGCAGCCCGAATCCAGCCCTGACTCCTGTCACGAGCCTGTAGCTCTGGCCCCTGCTGCAGCTAGCCACTCCAGCTGTACCCCAGCACCCCGCTTGTCACCAGCCTCCAACGTGGGGCACAGCCTGTCGGGGAGAGTCTGCAGTCACAGGAGTGCCCCCTCACAGTCAAATGCACCTGCACGGGGCCCCGGCCCTTGCTGCTGGCCCTGGACCTCAGCCCTACACACACGTGTGCTTGCAACTCGCTCCTGCCACTATACATGCTCTGACAGCTGGCCCCTGTGACCAAGTGCACATACCCCCACAGCTCTGGCCCTCCCCACAGCCTGCCCTGGTCCCTGGCCGCTAGACCCTGGAGCATCACTGAGGTCCCCTGCAGTGCTCACCAAGGACTATGTGGTTGGTGATGCAGACCCCAGCAACCTGAGCTATGGAGATATCATGACCTTCTAGACCCACAAGACCTCAAACTAGGTGCCCTGCACCACTAAACCCAAGGTCACAGCACGCCCCAGGGTGCCCCTCCCACAGGTGAAGGTCTTTCCTGACCGAAGTCAGTCGTATAGTCTAGACAAGGTGACAGCGTCTTCAAACGTGCAGACACAAGGCTACAGGGAACGTGAAGAATCGGGGAAGCATGACACACCAAAGGAGTGCAGTCAAACTCCAGGAACTGACCCTGAAGAAACGAAGAGATACGTGAACTGCCTAGTAGAGAATTACAAAAGAAGTGTTCTCAAGATGTGCAGAGAGCTATGAGAAAACACAGAACAATTTCAGGAACTCAGAAAAACAATACCAGAACAAAATGAGTTCACCAAAGAGATAGACAACATAAAGAGGAACCAAATGGAAATTTCAGAGCTGAAGAATAAAATTTTAATTAAAAAAAGCATACACACCTGCGAACAAATTTAAGTCAGTCTGAGATCATTTAGGTAAGTTACTGTGTACAGACCAACAGGTGAACGGCCAGAATCCAATGAGATTCCCAAAGCCCCGTGTTCACAAGGGAGCAAAGACTATCTGTTTTGTTGATTGCTTTTCTCTACGGTTACCTCATTCGTAAAATAAACAGTTATGGATAAGGGATTTAGAATTTGTTTTTAATCAGCTAGAAAGCTTTTTCTCATCAACAGCTTGCAAACTTTAAAGAAACCCTGAGAGACGGACTATCTGAAATGCTCAGGGCTGCTGGGGAAGGGCACATAACAGGCCCCCTCACGCTCTGAGTTGTCGTATAAAAGCTGCCCGTCGTGTGGCAACCTGCAAAAGGCAAATCCCCCACATGACAGATGTGACTCCGCTGAAAGCCGTTGCACATTCCAGCACTTGTATCCTGAGGGAGCAAAATGAACTGAGATAATGAATGCCAAAACCCTTTCCCAAGTGAAATTTATAAGCCAGGGTCTTGGAACAGAAGACATACATATTAATTTGGTTTAGATTTTGTTTAGAGAATATTTTGGTATTTGTATTTCATTCTGGCCTCATAATGAAAAAAAAAATGTCTAGGCCCATTTCTGATTTATATTACTTCACTTGACGCTTTTTTCTAATTCTTTTGAAGAATGCCGGATGTCATTGCTCAGCCATTTGATTGGTCCCATTATCCTACAACCATCCAGAAGATTTTCATGGCAATAGGCTAAAGATCTTTACAAATTTGCTAAGCAGAGAAGGGAGGAACAAAACTGCAGAACTGCCCCTTTCTGAGATCCTAAAGGAATTTAGCTCAATGGCAATCACAAATCCATGTGGTCCCTTCACCAAGAAGTCCAAAAATCAAGACACGTCGAACCATGGACAGCATCTTGTAGAGAGAGATTCAATGGGTTGCTTTAACTCTAAATCCTAAACTAGATTCTAAATGGCCATGTTCTGCAAAAGGATGGTAATGAGAAAAATGGTGATGATGATGGTAATCATGATTAACCACCACCCAACAACAATAATAATAATTGCTAGCACTTACAGAGCTATTCTTTATGTGTCAAGCACTGTTCTAAGCTCTTTTCACATAGTAATTTATTTAATCCTAACAGCAACTATATGAGGTGGGTTGTCACTATCCCCATTATACAGATGAGAAAACTGAGGCACTGAGAAGTTAAGTAACTTGTCTGAGGTCACACAGCTAGTAAGTGATGGAGCTCAACTTCAAACCCAAGTAGCCTAGATCCAGAGCTCACACTCTGGACCTATCAGGCAACAAAGTACACATAGTCCTGTTTTTTTCTATTACTGGAACAAATTAATCTTTGCCATCCCTGAAAACATCATTTTCAAGCCAAGTCAAACTTCGAAGAAAACTATTCTTCCTCACAAGTATAGACACCACACTAACCATGAGAAGGGGAACGGAGGCAAGGCGCTCAAAGAAAGGCTGTTGGGAAGCAGGAGAGGCTACTTCTGTCATTCTTGGATCATCTCCTGAATTGAGATTCACTTTTCAAGTGTGTTGGGAACACGTGCTCTCAGGGGACAGGCCAAGCCTTTCCAGTGGCCAGTCCCGAAAAGGTGTCCTTTGTCTTCATTCTAGGGTAAAGTTCACAGCGAGTCACAGAAAGAATCTTCCGTATGACTCAGATTGCTTCAGAAAATTATTTTCCCTGATAAAGGTCTCTACATTGACAAGACTCTACTAAAAATTTCTCAAATTCTTTCCCTCAGGGAGAGAAAGGAGAAAGTTTTGTGTGAGCATGTGGTAAAAATTTATAAAAATCGCCCTTCAGGCTATAGTGAGAAGGAACTCTGTTTCTGCATTCCTACTTCTCAGATTAAAAAAAGTCTACTCCTTTGGGGGAACCCAATGTATAGTTTCCAAGGGAAGAGGTCACTGGCCTCTCAGTGCTGAGTGAATTCTCTTCTCTGGGCTCCTCTGGGCTCCAACAAGAGAAAATATGCTTTGAATGTAAAGGTGTAAGTCAACTTGCCCAGACTGGCTTTCTTGTATGTGAGGGGTTTCCAGAAAAAAATCCAGCCGTAATTGCCTCTATTTTTCATAGTATTGGATACCTCCTGGATAGCCCTTGTATTATAGTGAATAAAACTGTAGTCCTAAGGGCAAACTTTAGGGGAAGCTAAGACAACATTCAATGACAGCAACAACAAATATTTATTGAGTCAACACCATGCACCATTCATAATTCTATGCTTGGGAAGAGGAGTGAACAAAATAGTCTCTATTCTCCCAGAGTTGTCCGTCTTTGGGCATGCAATAAACAAATGCACCGAAGAGGTCTGATGGTGACATGGGATGTGAAAAATATAAGATGGTAGTAGGAGAAGAGGGCTGGATAAAGCAGTGAGATGGGGGTGATGACTTGCACTGCATGGTCAGATAAATGTCTGATAAAGGGAGATTGAAATAGAGAGAGAGGTAAAGGAAGCCACAGGGCAACCTAAGTAGATACTTGGGGAAGAGCATTCTGGGCAAAGGCAAGAGCGATGCAAAGGCCCTGAGGTAGGACCCTAGTTGGGAGGCCAGCAATTCTGAAGTAGGCTGAGTGAGGAGAAAAGGAGGGGGAGATCCAAGGTGTGCTTTAGACAAGCAGACAAAGAGAGTGCCATCCTAATGCTCTTCTCTTCAACCCACCCAAGATGCCTGCAAATACCCACTCACACACTCTCTTGTGGTAGTTCCTGCCTCTGCCCGGGAAGAAATCTGAGTTTTTAAAAAGACCTGGCTCATATTACCCTCCCAAATAATCTCAGTTCAGTCATTAGTGTGGATGTAATACTTGGGTAATACTTAAAAACTTTAAAATGGCTTTCACAGTTTAAAGTTTCCCTCCCACACCTCCAGGCTTGCTGTGCGCAATGGGAATGGGGCGCTATTGGCTTCTCTCTTTCTCTGCCTTACCCTATTACCCTCTTCCCCTTGGCTGCTAATGATAATCTCTTAGTGTCCAGAGTAGAAGTAGGTACAGACACAAAAGGTAAAGGGGACAGGAAGGCCTCAGAAGCTGGTACTGTTGGGATCTGGCATCTAGGTTTGCTAGGCTTTGTCAGGAATTTATAGTTGTTTCTTGTTCCCATGGAACACTTCCCACTGTGTTGGGGACCCCTCACCTGCCATCATCGGATGCTATTACATGAGAATCTGCTCCAGCTGGGTATTTGCAGTTCCTCCCTTAGCCTAGAGCAACTGGTGAGCTAACTAACTGCAGTGGCTTTCTGCTGGGATCTCCTCAATTGACTTGGGTGGGACCTAAAGTGACCCCAGGCTGATTCTCACTTGGGCAGTCTCATTTGCCACAAGCTAGTCCCTCTCCTATAGATATCATCATCATGAGTCAGACACCAGCCCACTGGGCCCCAAACCCAAGGGACACTACTGCTCAGTAATTTCAACCAAACTGGGCTTCCAAAGGCGGTAACCACCAAGTGGAATCTTCTGTTGACTGGCAGCCTACCGCGGAGGTTGTAGAAGCCAAAAGGTAGTTGGAGACAGGAGAGCAGGAGTTACTTTAGGAAAAGCTGTTGGCATTTTTCCTTCCTCCTCCCCCACTCCACATGCAAATGGGCAGCAGGAGGACTCCCCATCCTCACCCATTTCAGGCAATAGTGAGAGGAGCTTCAAGACCACTTTGGAATGTGGAAATAGTTAGCGTTTAGTCTCAGCTAAAGCTAAGACAAAGGATCATCCCATTTTATCATCCCTACACTGTCAATTATAATACACTCAAATGTCTGTTTAGATGGGTGTGTTCCTCCTGGTTAAACTTAACAATATGCCTGGCACATCACTTTACCCTAAATAACAGTTGTGAGAGAGAGAAAGCTGAGTGAGTTCAGGCCCAAATATGACTCAAAAAAAAAAAAAAAATCTCTTGACCTTATAACTAAGACAACCTTATTACACCATGTATATATTTTCACAGTGTGTCTTAACTCTTATCCAGTGTTTCAAGAAGACTAGGATATATGTGTCCAAGCAAAAAGGAAGCTAAAGCCATCCTGCAGAGTGGAAAAATGGGGTAGTGAGTGAGGTTAAATGTTTGAGGTCTGGGATAAAATTCGGGTTCTCCTACATATTCATTCTATAACCTTGGACAGCTTCCTAAAGTTCTCTAAGCCTCAATCTCTTTCTCTAAAACAGGGGCATAATAGTACTTACCAAATGGGATCGCCATGATCATTAAATAAGATCACATATATGTAGAGTGGGGCATATGGTAAGCATTCAGTACATGGTCGGTATTATTATTGGAATGGGCTCTACATTCTAAAACTTTCCATGAAGAAGAGCAAAGGTAGCAATCCCATCTTGGGCCACTTGAGCTGGAAATGGTCCAGAGCGGGAGGCTGCACCATTCTCTTTGGAGGTCTGGGTCTCCTGCTTCAAAATGACTCTCTCTGTTGGTCCCCACAAATTTCTAGGACTTAATCCTCCGTAGCCCTCAGTTGCTCAGCCAGTCACTGCCCTTCTCTCGGCCCTCTTTCTCTCAGCCTCTGGTTGCTAGGAGTCAAGAATGTGCTTTGACCCATAACCCCACGCCTGCCTCTTGGCAGCCTGGGGAGAGCTGGAACCCTGTTGTCTGAGACAAACACAGTCTTTACCAAGAGGCCAACAGGAAGATACTATGGCTGTTACAGACACACCCTCATCTTCCTTCCTACCTCAGCTGGAAGGCTTTGCCAATGCAAAAAAAAAAGGAAAAGAAAAAGAAAAAATGTTTTTCTGTGCCTTAGAATGGTAGACAGACTGAAAAGAACAGAATGTTCAGGCCAGTCAAGGCTCTGGGGATCACAGTTGGACTGAACTAAATACCCAGCTCCAAATTCACAGTGGACAGCCCCTTGGCAACCACAAACCTCAACGCCCAAAGGAGGAAACTCACTGGGAGGAGGCAGGTCTAGTCCCCAGTGTCAAACACATTAGGTAAAGCAGCTTCAGATGAGAGAAATCCACCTTCCGAAGTTCCCTGAGAATCTCTGCAATTGCACGCAGTTTCGAGGAAAACCAGGAAGAGCGGTCAGGGCGCACCCCGGCCTTCACCTCTCCCCCCGGATGTACTGCTATTTGTGCCCCCGTCCATTACAGAGGATAAGTAGCCCTTGAAAGGAGTTCTTTAGAGCCCATTTGGGGGCATAACGGAAAACTAGTATTTTTTCCCACTGGCAATATAAGATCTAAACTACCACTTCAGAAACATAATTATTGTTTGCAGCCTCACTAGAAATCAGTATGGGCCGAATCCTTGGTGGATGTGGTAAGCATTACCATATGCCAGGTTCTTAACAAGGTACAGAATGATGGTTTGAAACAGGCACCCAAAAAAGGCTTTCCCTTTTTGGTTCTCAGACATGCAGAAACGTGCCATCTAACGTAGATCAATGAATCTAATGGCGTGAGCATACATCAGTCATTGAACACATGCACGAGCTCTTTAATCCACCCAACAGCCCAGGAGTGAGCATCTTTGCTTTAGGATGTGGTATCTATATGTGGTGATCAAAAGTGATCCTGGAGAAAGTCCACACCAGAATCATCAAAAAAATTACCTATAACATTGATGGGAAACTTCTAGATTGAAATGTCAGTAAGCATAGCATTCTTATAAATACTCTGGGAACTAAACACCCTCATAAATCAGAGTTTGTAATTTTTGACAGTATTGGCATGTTATGCTGAATAATTCTTTGTTGTAAGGGCCGTCCTGTGCATTATAGATGCCAACAGTATCCTCACCTCAAGTTGTGACAACTAAAAATGCCTTCAAACATTGCCACTTCTTTCCTGGGGAGCAAAAGCACCCCTGGTTATAAACCATGACCACGTATATATCAGGAACTCCACAGTGACATTCTAACTGCATAGTTTCAAAGTCACTTCTCTTTTTTTTTTTCTCCCAGAATGTCCCAGGGATGTAGGCTGTGTTTTCTCTTTTCAGTGGCTGCTACCGCTCATGAGACTCTTTGTCACACTTCTTTCCCAAGCCTGGTTTGATGCTCCTCAAAGACAAGCACATGTGCCCTTTGCATGTCAGTGTTCTCATTCCACTGCTAATCATCTCAGGGAAACAGATAAGTAAAACAACAGAGATGAAAAGCCTTTTAATCAAAGCTTCAAGGAGCAGAAACCCACTCAAATTGGCTAAAGTCAAAGGACGCAGAAGCTTCTGTCATGCACAGGAGACCAAATCCAGCTGAACATCCTTCAGACTGGCAAGGGGACCTGAAAAATGGCTAGAAAATACGGTGCCTGCTCTCCCTGCCTCTCCTGGAGCCATATACGTTGTCTTCCCCTTCTCGTTCAGCCCTCATCTTCTCCACCTTTATGCAGGGCCCCAGATGGCTTTCAGCTGGGCTCCTAGTGTTTTCAAGGCTTCTAGGATCCCAACACCAAAATCCCAAGGGAGATCTTGACTAGCCTAAGTTATCCTTTCTTTTTTTTGGCCAGACCATAGGCTCTTACTCAGCTGAGTCACTTAATTCCAACAACTGTTATTTCTGCATCTGAGCATAATATGTGAGACACTTCAAGAGTTTTGTGACATTACCATTATAGATGTAACCAGGATTTTAAAAGTGACAAGCACTACACAAATGAGGAGTGGCATTTCTATTTTATAATAATAATATATTAATAAATCATGGAATCATTTGGACTTTACAGTAACAGTCAAACGAGGAGTTTGATATAGTAAAAAGAGCACAAAATTAAAATAGAGATCCGGACTGTGTGACCTTAGGCAAGTCATTTCATGGCTCAGAAGTATAGGAATAATAAGATCCATTCTACATTCTCAAGAGGTTCTTAGGTGGTTCAGATAAGAAAATTGTTGAGAGAAACATTCTGCAGACTCTGGTGTAAACCTATACTATTATCTTCTCTAGTTAAAACCAATGTATGGACAGGCACTATGAATGAAAAAGTCAGGAATAGTCTTTCACCTTTAGGTCCAGCTGAAAGGGAAGTTCATTATCTCACATAACAGGTGGTCCAGAGGTGGGCCCAGCCTCCAGGCATAAGACGGTCAGAGCTCCAGCTCTATTTCTCTGTGACTCACTTAGCTGCCCTTCTCCTTTTTTGTGTTGACTTTTTCCTCAAACTGACTTGTCTCATGGTCACAAGACAGCTGCCAGCAAACCTAGGACAACCTGCCCCTTGTTCGTTTCCAACTTCGGAAAGACTTTACTCCCTGTTCATTTCCAACAAGAGAGGCAACCTCAAAAAAAAAAGGAAAGAGAGAGAGAGGAGAGAGAGAGAGAGAGAGAGAGAGAGAGAGAGAGAGAGAGAGAAAGGTAACCTCTCCCTGAAAAACATAGGAGAAGTCTTTCTATTCTGTCTGATACAACTTGGGATACAGCCCACGTTGAGCTAGTCATGTCCCCTTGGCAAGGGCCCTGTGCTGATGGACTCAAGCCTGTGGCCTTGAAGTAACCACCAGCTTCTCCATTCTCGGCCTAGACTTGGACTCAGTGCCCACCTCAGGAGCTGGAGATGGACCAGCGTTCTCTACGTCCTCTGGCTGCATTTATTCCCTGCACCGAATTGGGGTTGTGTTAAGGAGGCAGGGCAGAAGCAAGTGCTCTGCCTGGGCAAGCGACAGTGTTCAGTTCATAGGGCCTGGCTCAGAGGACATCTTCAAGTAGATGGATGTAGTCTTAGGAGCCAGTGTTTTAAGAAAAGGCAAATGTTCCTTTGCCTTCCTTACCTACTTAACTTGTTCTTTGCTGTTGGAAGGAACTGAAGGAGAAGGAAAATAAGAGAAAGAAAAACTACTCTCATCTCTGGTTCTCTCTCTCTCTCTCTCTCTCTTTCATAGCATCCTGGGGGATTATAATAGTGACCACTGGTGTCCTGGCAACAGGAAATGCAATGTTTCAGGCCCAGCCCAGAGGAATATGATCTATGTAAAAGTTTCTACGCTGATCAAAGCCACATCCATATTGTAAAGGTCCCTCCCAGAACCAGCTTTCCTTTTTCTATCCTCATGAGATAAACCCACATCCACTAACAACCGGCTGAGGCTCTACATCAGGCAGAGATGGGGAGGCCAGGCTGCAGATGCGGCCTCTCCCCATTCAGAAATGTCTGTCCTCAAGGGATTTTTGGCATTTCGGAAATACATCACAAGCCTCTCATAACTACTAAATGTTTCCAGATGGACACTGGCTCTTTCTGCCTTGGGGACAAAGAGTATTGTTAGGTGCTCCCCCATGTAGCATCATAGATCAGACAAACACCAGCATTATATAAATCCTACACATCCACTAGGACATATTTTCTGCAACTGAGTGGCTCAAGTAAGCCTCTAGAGGGCTTATTAAAAATGATGAATGCAAAAATAATTTTTAAGCCTTCCACATCTCCTTACAGCCTAAAGGATCAATTCCACATTCTTTAGGCATGACATTTAAAGCCAACATGGCTCTTTTTTCCTCTCCAATGGTCTGATTCATCTCCCAGCCTGGCCAAGCAGCTCCCAGTTTCTGAAGATACTCTGGCCCCTGTGTCCTGTCCCTCACCATTCATTGTTTTTCAACCTGCCAGTTAAACTAACCCAAGCCTCTTCCAACCCCCATTCCTCAAGCCGATTTGCCCATCTATCCACCCTTCTTGCCATCACTGTATCCTCTAGAGCAGAGGTTCTTGATTCTGGTTACAACAATAGAGCCTCCTAGGAGCTTTAAAACAATAGTCATACAAACTCAGTCCAATTAAATCAGAATGCAGATGAGAGCAGTGTGCTTGCTTATCACGAAACAGCTATGTCAGGTGGCAGAATGCAAATACAGGGCCTCTGGACTTCAAATGCCTGGTTTCAATTCCAGCCTTATGGTTTTGGACAAAGTACCTAACGTCTGCATGCCTCCAATTTCTTACCACTAAAATTAAGGCAAGAAGCAGCCCCTACCTCATCAGGCTGCTGTGAAGATTTAGTGAGTTAATGAATTACTGACACTTAGTATGTGTTCCATCAGTGTTACTTAAGTGCACATCAATCTCCCTCTAGAAGATTCAAAGCAATTTGATGATAGGGCCTGCATCTTACTCCTCTCTGCCTACTTTGGAATACACATGCAATGTTTTTTTGTTTGTTTGTTTGTTTGTTTGTTTGTTTGTTTGTTCTCTGGATGATTGATTAAATAGGTGTATGAATGAAGATGAGTTTTTTACTTTAGGAGATCAAGGAGAATTACACAGAAGAGGAGGCCCGTGAATTAAACCTTGAGAAATAAATAGGCTATGAGAGGCAGATGTGGAATGGTAACGTATTCCAGCTACAGTAATAATAAGAGCATGAGCCAAGACACTGATTTGCAGGGTATAGAGAAAGGACCAAAAACCTGAGGTGTACTGGGGTTAGAGAAGGGGATAACAGATGAGAATTGCAGTGAGATCGCTTGAAAGATAAGCTGGGCCACTTCATGAGGAGTTTTTAGTGCCTCACTGAAGAATTTGTGCTTTATTCTGTGGAGAATGAGTAGATCGTGAAAAAGAATTGTGAGAGTGTGAATGCATAATCAGACTTGTGCTTTGGGAAGCTGATCCTTTCCAACTGCAAGAAAGGGTGACCTAGGGAAAGCTAGGATGGCTCAGCAGGTTAAGCGCTCACCTTGGGGCCCCGGGGACTGAGGATCGAATCCCGGCCCCGGCCCATGCGGACCCACATGCTGAACTGAGGTGTGCCCCCAGTTCAGTTCTTGCCAGTGCAGCCCCATGCCCACCTGTGAAGTGAAACATATGGAAAAACTAATGTCGACTATGGAGACTGCTCTGGGCCCTCTCCTTTCTCTCTGTCTCTCTCTGCCTCTGTTTCTCTCTGTCAAAAATCAATAAAATAAATCTTAAAAAAAAAAAAAAAAGAAAGTGTGACCTAGAGTGAGGAAAGGAAGGAGCGAAGAGGGAGTCAGGAGACTACTGTAACTTTTGATTTGATATCAACATTGTCTGTATATGTTAAATCATCCCAAGAGATCATTTTATTAATTTTTAATATACTAACATATATGCACAGAGTAAAGATTTAAATAGAATAAAAATGTAAAACTCACTCCCATCTCTGATCACCATTTACCCAGTTCCCTTTCCCTGAACCAACAACTTATTGAAATAAAAAGAATAAGAGAGTACTGATGAATTCTACCAAACAGTTAAAGAACTGACACCAATATTTCTCAAACTTGCAAAAAATTGAAGATAAAGGAACACTTCTTAATTCATCCTATGAAGCCAGCATTATCAGCTACCAAAGCAGATAGAGATGCAACAGAAAACTACAGCTTTCTTTATGAATACAATACCCCTTATGAAAATTGATGCAAAAACCCTCAACAAAATACTGGCAAACTGAACTCAGCAGCATATTAAAATAACTATACACCATAACCAAGTGAGATTTATTCCTGGAATACAAAGATGGTTGAACAAAAAGTAAAAAATAGAATTATCATGTGATCCAGCAATTCTATTTCTGGGTATAAACACAAAAGAAGTGAAAGCAGGATCTCAAAAAAAATGTTTGTATACCCATGTTCCTAGCAGCGTTATTCACAATAACTAAAAAGTGTCCATCAACTGATGAATGGATAAGCAAAATGAAGTATTATGCACATAATGGAATATTATTAAGCCTTAAAAAGAAAAGAAATTCTGACATACAGTTAACATAGATAAAAACTTGAGAACATTACACTATTTGAAATAGGCCAGTCACAAAAAGATAAGTACCTATATGATTCTATTTATAAGAGGTACTTAGAATAGTCAAAATTGCAGAGACAGAAAGCAAAGCGGTGGTTGGCCAGGGGCTGGGGGGAAGGGGAGAATGAGAAATTTTTGTTTAATGGGCATAGTTTCAGTTTTACAAGGCAAAAAGAGTTCTGGAGATGAATGGGGATGATAGCACATTATGAATGTATTTAATACTGCCAAACTGTACACTTAAAATGGTTAAGATTTAAGAAAAGTTTCATTAAGATAGTAAATTTCATGTTTGTTTGTTTTACCACAATAAAAAAAAAAACACGAGAAAACAACTGTGAAAACCCATATAAAGTGATACTATTCTTTATTACCACCTTGCTCTTTTCTAAGTCTGGGCAACAAGAGGTCTAATTAAATGGGCCAGCTACTCTACTTACATTAATGTATATTTTTATTTCACATCAGCCTCCATTTGTCTCACCAGCACTTCATAATCAGGCCTCTATTTTACATCTCACAGCACAATCCATAAATTTATGAATCAGTAACGCATTCTTTTGCAAACTCCCACTGTTCCATTTCTGCTAGAGCACTGGTGCGCACATGAGGAACTAAGGTTCCAATTCGCACTCTGTGCCCCACAGCTCTACAACACGGGATCCCCTGAAGGAGCTGCTTAACCGTGCTGGTGGCTGCCCTCATCCCCAGCTTCTTGAATGGCTGAGAGAGGGGTTGAGTTGTTGTTGTTCTCACACAGTTCAAAAGGCACATTTACATTGTAAGTGTGTGAGTAAATGGACAGAGCAAGGAGAGAAACTGATGTCGTAAGATTCAACACATTCTGATCTCAGGGGACGGGAATGATTCTGGTCAGGTTCCATCACTGATGAGTCAGCACTGAAGTGATAGCTCCTCTGGGGATAGTACGCTTCCTGAAATCTCATTCTGTTTTGTTTTGTTTTTCATCCATCCCAGAACGTTAAAGTTCAGGTCTATTGTGTCTTCTAAAGTTGTAGGACAAATCTGAGAGCCCTTCTCTCTGCAATCCATCTTCCCTTTTGGTTTTGTTTGTTGACTATCAATAATACTGATGGAACATCATTCACATACTATTTAATATACCGTTGAGAGTGTATAATTCAGTAGTTTGCAGTGTATTCAGAAGATTGTCTTCCCTTTGTTTTTCCTTTTTCTTTTTATTTCCAAAGGAAGAGTCCTAATTCCTCACACATTGATTCAACATGTATTTATTGAGCATGTTAATAAATCAAATGAAAATCCCTGCCCTCATGGAGCTTGCATTACAGTAGGGAACACAAACAATAATAAATAAAATAAGCAAACCATGAAGTATGTCAGAGGTGACCAGTGACATGGGAACTAAAGATAGTAGTGAAAGGATAGGGTGTAGCATTTCATGGTGGGTGGAAGAGGGATTACAACAAGCTTGATCAGCTAGTGGCTGGTGGGGCCACATGTGGTCCAGGACAGATTTGAATGCAGCCCAACATATATTCGTAAACTTTCTTAAAACATTATGAGATTTTTCTTTTTTTTAGCTCATCAGCTATTGTTAGTGTATTGTATGTGTGACCCAAGACAATTCTTCTTCCAATGTGGCCCAGGGAAGCCAAAAGTTTGGACAACCCAGGATCACAATTTAAATTGGGTGGTTAGCAATGCCGGGATAGCTCAGCAGGTTGAGTGCTTACCTTGCAACTGCGAGGTCCAGAGATGGAATCCTGGCCCCAGACTGTGCAAACTCATATGCTGAACTGTAGAGCAACTGGTAACTTCTGGGATTGCTCAACAATGTAGGTTCTCACCTCCCATATAGGAGGCCCCCAGTTTGATTCCCGCCCGGTAAGGTTCCACATCCAACTGTGTGGAATGAAACCATGTCACAACTAATGAAGTACAACTATGGAGACTGCTCCGAGCCCTCTCCCCTACACACACACACACACTCTCTCTCTCTCTCTCTCTCTCTCTCTCTCTCTCTCTCTTTCCCTCTCTCGTCTTTTCTAAAACAATAAAATAAATCTTAAAAAAACAATTCTATAAATTGGGTGGTTAGAGAAGATAACACTTAAGAAAAGACTTAAAGTGAGGAAGTAAATCATGTTTTTATCTGGGGGAAGGGCATCCTTGGGGGAGAATAAATAGTAAGTGCAGAGACCCTCAGATGAGAGGTGTAGAAGCAGCCAGGATGCTGGTATGCCTGAAACTTAGTAAGTGACGGGGTGAATAGCAGGAAATAAGACCATAGGGGCCAATAGTCGCCAATCCATATAGTGTCTTGCTTGAGCCACTTGTAAAGACTATGGTTTTTGTGTTAAGTATAGTGGGTAACCATTGTAGAGGATTGACCAGAAGATTGCCATGAATTGATTTACTTTGACCAGGGTTGTGCTGGCTGCTGCTTGGACTATAGAGTTCAGGGGAAGAAGGAGACAGCCTCGTTTGGAGGCTAATTGCAATAATGCAGGAGAGAGTAGGCATGACCTGGACCAGGTGGCAGTGACAAAGATGTGGAGAAAGGGTCAGATTCTGGACATAGTAAGGATGTAAAGCTGACCAGCTTGGCTAATAGAAAAGACATGGGGTGTGGGAGGAAGAGAAGTCAATGATGGCTCATAGGTAAGAACTGCAATGCTGACTGGTAGCAGCCAATTGGTGGGGCTCACTAGGTGGGTCCAGAAAGGCAGCTCCACAGAGTACATATACCTCATTCAAAAGTTAAATTTGGGGGCCTGAAACATTGGTTATTGTTACTACACTATGTTCAAACTATGACCCAGCAATTTAAGCATCAAATTGCTAAATAGTTTATACGTATCTTATTTCTGTTTTGAGGCTAAAGACCATTGTTTGCCTATTACTTAATGAGTGGTCAAACTACCTTAATTGGGAAATTTAACACATCACAATTGTTACTGGAAATGAGCAAACCTCAGTTCCCTTAGGGGTTACCCTTGCTGCCTAATTTAATTGTCTGTAACAAAACCTTTCATATGCCCAACAGTGTTATTTAAGTTAATTGTATCAGGTACTTGTATTACTACCTGAACTATCATCTAATGGTTGTTTTTTGTTAAGAAACTTTGCATAGCACTCTATCTAAATATTAGATATACTTATAAGCTTACCCTGGATCTAGTTAATACCAGGTTGTGTTTATCTCTTTCTAAATCTTTATTCTGTGACATCACTTTGGTGGCTTCAGAACCAGCCACAGTAGAAGGATTTGCACCACAGAAATCGACAAACACTAAAAGTCAGTGCTTTTTTTTCAGAGAACAGGTTTACTGGCATGCCATCGAACATAGTGGAGTGGAGGGCTGTGAATGCCAACTTCAGACCACACAGCAGCACACTGGGGGAGGGCATGGAATGGAAACCATTTGCCCCAGAGAGGAGTGCTTTGTCACTCACATTGTTTAGAATTCCTGGCTTATAAGGATCATAAAAAGCAGACAGACTTTAAGTCTAAATTTTTGACAATGTTTTTTCTTATTGCTTGAGCCAGGGCACATCCTTCCCACCTCACTTCCCGGTCATCGTGGGCATGACATTTCACCTTTCCAAACCTTAGTTTCCTCATCTGTGCAATTGGGGATCATCAAATCTACCACCCTGGCTTCCTGTGAGGATTCAAGACAATACAGAGTCACAGTGTATGTACAATCAATGGTGGTATGAATAAACCTTGGCAGGTTTCTTCATAGCCTCCTTCCGAGAAGGAGGCAAACCCATACAGGTCAACAGCATCTTTGCATCCACTGTGCTTTCCAACCTCAGAGCTTCTGTCGATGCTGTTTTCCCACGACTAGGGACACTTCTACTGTATTTCCGCATATTCAAACTCAGCTCATCTTTCAAAATTAACCCGATTGCTGCCACCTCTATTAGCTTTTCCTTATTCTCAGGGCTGACACATCTCTTTCCTCTAAAATTCCCTGGCCTCGTGGGGAATCTCTGGCACTATTCCAGAGCTACCTGATAAGAATCTCATTTTAACATGATCCCCAGGTGATTTACACGCACATTAAGATTTTGGAAGCTTTGCTCTACACTGCTGGTTCTCAAACTGGAGATTTTTAAAAGCTTAATGCCCAAACCCCATACCCAGGAGATACTGGTTCAGTTGTTCTCAGGTGCAGCTTGGGCATCAGGGTCTTTTAAAACTCCGAGATGATCCTAATATGCAGCAAAGCTTGAGAATCACTGCTCTATAAAAACTCCACTTATACTCCTTATGGGGCCTGCACATTCTCCAAGGTGATGGTGATTTGTGTCCACGTATGTTTGCCTGCTTCTATGACATTCTAAGTCTTGTTAAAGCAAGAACTGTTTTTTAATTCCTTTTTTATTACCTCCTACCTAACAATACCTAGCACTATCATAGGAGTTTAATAAGTATGTATTGAATGAATGATGAATGAGTTATTTGTCATCTAAAAACTCTCTCTTCATACCGTGGTGTGGCTTTTGTCCTAATTTGAAGACCGACTGAACGTCTTCTCAAAATTGTCAAGTTATTTCCTCTTTAGTTCTGAGACCAGATCTCTAAAGAACAGGAGGCTGGTGGCTAGAATGGGTCTTCTTAGGATGAGTTCTCTGGGCACCAGCATGCTGGCCCAGCCATCTCCATGAGCTGGCTGCTTAAATCCTAAGACTCCAGATGGCAATGCTCATCAAGCAGGCCCACCCCACTCTCCGTGCATCAAGTCAGACCTCTCGGCTGAAATATGATGATGTTATTATTTCTTCCTCTCCAGGGTGCCATTTTGATATTTATGGGGATTGTTGTCCTCACTATGAAGGCATCTGTTATTGAAATGTTCCTTGGTAAGTACTTTTATATGTGTATCTGGATACACTGTTAACATTCTCATATGGTCCAGAAAATCCTGCCAAGAAAAGGTTTAAACAGACCATATAAACAGTCTAGAGTATCTTTTTATGATAAACATTTTTGAGAGAAGTTTAAGTGAGAATGTTAAGCATAGATCAAATTCAGGATGTATGTGTATATAAATTTTTATATACAGCAAATATATCCATTACATTGGTGTGTGTCTCTCTGTATTATATATTATACACACATATATACACACATATCTGTGCGTATTCCTCAACAACTAACAAATATTTCAGATATACCATATTTACAGATTCTGAATTTAGAGATTTTGTGTCCTAATCTCTTGAAAAAAATGTATCACTGACACAGTCTTACTTGTACCATTGGCGACTCACATGTTTGTAATAGAGATGAAACCCTTTAAATTTATCCATTGTCACCAGAGAATTTCAGGTAAGCTTTCATGAAGCAGCAGGTCAACAAGAAGAGGGAAAAGTGCTGATGGGTTTAGCAGTAAGCCCAAGGGAAATCTTCTGTTAATCTTGACTCCACTGTGCTGTGGCCTTGTCCAGTGGAATGACCCTGTGAGTCACTGTGGAGCTATAATCAGGAAAGACTTGCAGACAACCCATATTCGTGGGCTTGGGCTACCGTAACAAAATACTACAAACTGAGTGACTTAGAACAACAGAATTTTATTCTCTCACAATTCTGTAGGCCAGAGGTACAAAATCAAGATGTCAACAGGGTTAACTCCTTCAGAGGGCTGTGACAATGGTGTCTGTCCCTTGCCTCTCTATTAATTTGTGGTGTTTGTTAGCAATCTTCAACATTCCTTGGCATCACTCCAATGTCTGCCATTCCTCGTGTGTGTGTGTCCAAATTTTTTCATTTTATAATGACACAAGTCCATCATATTGGATTAAGGGCCCAACCTACTTTACAATGACTATGTCCTAACATAACTACATCTACAATGACCCTATTTCCAAATAAGGTTATATTCTGAAGTATTGGGAGTTAGGACTTCAACATATGAATTTGGGAGGGGGGTACACAATTTAATTGATAGCATAGTCAGAATGTTCAAGGTCTTTGCAGAGAGAGCCTATATGGTAGAGTTGGGGACTGGAAAGGAAAGCGGTGAGATAGCTTAGATGGGAAGGGGGCTCTCAGCTTGGGAAGGAGCACTGGACTGGAAGTCGGAGGGAGGATGTGGGTTCTGGTCTTGACTCCACTACCAACTAAGAAATATTTACCTTGAAAGCACAGAGTCCTTCATTTCAACCTTGCCCTTCTGAAAGGCTGTCTCCCCCTCCCACACTAATCTACAGATTAGTAGGTTTCTAACATAGGTGCAATATAGAGGGACTACGAAGAGGAAGAACTTAGGTACTGTAAAACAAACAAAACAAATATGGAGGCCGATTCCCATTCTGCCCAGTCCCTGGCATCGGACAACCAAGAAGGGAGGTTTGCTGTCCTTCTTGCACCAGCCTCTCTCAGCCTGCCCTTCTGTAAAACCCTTTTCCCTTCAGGGTTGCTCATTCAGAAAGCAAGAAATCAGAGTAGGAAAAGAAAACTATCACAAACTCCCCTCTCAATGTTGTCTCATGTCTGCCTCCTGGCGTCTATCATGTTTGTCCACTTGTCTCCATCCCAGGGCCATTCCCTTAAGTTTCCCATCACCCTTTCTCAGTACTGTCACAGCCTTCCTGCCCCAATTCCTGACCCCTCTAACTCACTCTCTACCACACCTCCCTGAAGCCCATCCTGATCACCACTCTCTTGACTTAAGCTCCTCAGTGTTTTCCTTTCGTCTTTACAATGGAGCCTACATCCCATCTTGAGATGGCGTTACTCTCCTCTCCAGCTCTCCTCTCTACCACAGTGCCCACCTGGGAAGTACTGACCTTCAATTCCCCTGAGGGTCTCATCACTTCCTACCTCTAGGCCTTTGACCATGCTCTTCCCTTTCCTGGAATGCTTTTCCTCTCACCTCAACCCACCCTCCCCCAACCCCCACAAACCCTATTGGTCATCAGGAGGTTCCCCTTCTCCCCTCATTTGATCAGGCCAACTTCCTATGTGCTTCCTTGGCACCCGTATTGAATCTCATCATAACTCCATGGGATTCACTTTGCCATTTATCTAGCTTCCCCCTCAAAAAGCTGTGTCTTGCTCACTGTTGCATTTTCAATGCTCAGCACATCTCATAGGCACTCAAGGAATATTGCACAATAAATTATTCTCCTGAGGAATGCTGGTTTTTAAGGCAACAGAGTCTTTCTGCACCTGTTTTGTTTGGTGCAGCAATTTATGATCAGAAGCTGAGTTTGTCTTTGCCAACAATTTAACAAAAGTTCACTTTGGAGAACTCATAAGTCAATAGCATACAGGATAATGTCTCTTAAGCCAAAAAAGAAATAACATACTCCAAAGCGATGATAGATTAATTACAGTGATTACTGTTCCAGGCAGGGAGAGATGAAAGGAATAAAGTCCAAATTTAGGTGGGCGTTGTATCAGTAGGCATTCAGAAGAGAAGGTTAACCAACCCCTAGCTAACTTCCAACTACCAGGCAAAAATGAGTTACTTTTTGCTATAGCACGTTTCTAGAGAATGATGGTGCTGGTATTGGAAGGTAGAATGATCTTCATGGGGCCACTGTGTGGCTTTTGTCACTCTCTTTGAGGAGTCACCTCTCTAAGACAGGTGCTTGTGACCCAAGGGTCTGTAAAAAGCTGTTAGGTCAGCAAAGTGTCTCCTTGCCCAGATCCAGAACTCTCAACTGGTTCTCACAAACTCTCAGAATTTATATTGTAAATGTCCCCTTGCCATAATTGCTTCTGATCAATAAATGTTCTGATCAATAAGCCCCCAGCAGGGACCCTAGGACAACTGATGAGATGATGACATCCTAACTTTACTTTATTCTATGTCAAAACAACTGTATTTCTACAAACCACCTTCCTTTTTTGTCTTTGCTATAAACAAGTGGATTAAAACAACTTAAGTCATAAACAAATGGATTTTGAAACCAGATCCAGACAATACACACCAGCACCCAATTCCAGTATGTGGGGCTTTTTCCCCAGACCGAAAAATTCCCAAATACCAGATGGGTATCT
>PVKE010015556.1:0-33294 GCA_004027555.1 Craseonycteris thonglongyai
CATGAGGACCGAGGATCGAATCCCGGCTCCGGCCCAGGCAGGACCCACGTGCTGAACTGGGGAGTTCCCACAGTTTGGTTCTCTAACTGTCTCTGTCTCTATCTCTCTCTCTATCTGTCAAAAAGTAAAATAGAAATAACTATGCACTGAAGACAAAAAGATAATTTCTCTCTATAAATGTGAAAAGATAAAAAAAATTTTAAAAATAAAAAAGAAAAGGCAAATCTATAGAGGCAGAAGATAGGTCAGTGGTCGCCGAGGGCTGGGTGGCATTGAGAAGTGATGGCTAAGGGGTATGAGGTTTTTCTTTTTAGAATGATGAAAATGTTCTAAAACTGATTTTGATCATGGTTGCACAACATAGTGAATAGCTATAAACCTCTGAATTATGCACTTTGAAAGAGTGATTTGTATGTTATGTGACTTACATATCATTAAAACTGTTAAAAACAAAACCAAAAAGAACAAAATCTGAAGTCCTAAAGAGCCTCTAAGAGCAATCGGCCCCTGCCAATCTCTATGACCAAGGCCACTCCTCAAATACTTCCTTTAATCCACTCTAGCCTTCTGTCTGTTCTTCAGACACTCAGAGTTGGCTCCTGTCTCAGGACCTTTGCACTTGCTAATTTCTCTGAGAGGACTGCTCTTTCCCCAGCCAACTCTCTCCCATCATCTGGATTTCACTGAACTGTCACCTCCACAGAGGACATCTCCGACTAGTTCCTGTAAAGTAGTCCCAGGCCACTCTCTGTGATAGCCTAATTTAACTTTCTACATGGCCCTGACTGTCACCCTCTCTGGTGGTGTTTGTTATTTATTTGTCACCTGTCTTCCCATTAGTGTGCAAGTCCCCTGACTGCAGGGACCTTGTCTGGTTTCCCTCTGTGTCCCAATGCCTGCTGTAGGGTAGAGGTTTAGACAGTATTGGCGATGCAAGATGGAATTCGGGGTTCATTCCTCCAGCTGACTGAGGAGCCTGCTTCAGCCTCACCTCCAGGGCATCAATGTTCTCCTTCACCCGGATCTTGGCCGACTTGAGCTTCTCCCGCAGTTGTTTGTAGTATGTGGACGGAACAGCCAGGAATTCCGTGCCTCTCTCTCTTAAGTGGCGAATCTGTTTTGGAGCAGGGTCCAGGTCAGCCTCCTCTCTCCATGCTCAACACCCCTACCCAGGTGGAGGTGCTGGGCCAGGAGGAGGCAGGCAGGGTCCTCACTTATCCTGATTCCCCCGAACTGCCAGAGTGTGCTATGACCTCATTCCCTTCTTCCCCTGCATCTTCTGGGTCCCGTTAGAAGAACAGCAACCACTAACACATGTGTGTCTGTCTCAAGCACTTTCTGTGTGTTGCCTCATTATGTCCATGCAGTCATCTTTTGAGACATCTGGATGATTATTATCCCCATTTTATAGCTGGGGAGAGTCGGGCATTGAGGTTTTAAGTATCGACTCTCAACATGGTAGCCAGAGTGGTTTTATTAAAATACAAGTCAGGTCACGTCACTTCTCTGCTTACCCCACGTCTCAGAGTCCCATTCAAGAGTCATCCCCGTCTGCTCTCACTCCAACGTCTGACCTCATCTCCTACCTCTCTCTTCTTTGCTTGTTCTGTTCCAGCCACACTGATCTTGCTGTTCCTTCAACCTTCCTCTGCCCTGGCTGTCCTTCTGCCTGGTGCTCTTCCAACCTCCCCCTCCCGTATCCACATGCTTTCCTCCTTCCACTTGCATTCTCAAATGTCTCCTTCTCAATGAGGCCTTTCATGACCACCCTATTTAAATATGTGCGTCATTCCCCCTCCCTCTCCCATTGCCCAGCTTTATTTTCCTCCAGAACTCTCACTATCATCTAAAATACATATTTGACTTATTTTGTTTTTGTTTTCTGCCTCCATATGGTTCTATTGGCTGATGTGTCCCAAGTACCTGACACGGTGCCTGGCACATAGTAGGCACTCAGTAAACATCTACTGGGTGAAAGGAATGAATGAATGAAGTTGCCAGGGTCACTCAGTGAGTTCTTGGTTGGGCCAGCCCAGGCACCTGTCCACTCTGCCATCCTGCCACATAAGAAACAGGCAGGACCCAACCTCCCCCAGGGCTGGATCCATAGACTTGGAGCATTTAATTTGGACCAAAGGATAATCCCTAACATCCTCATTTTCAAGACGAGGCAACTGAAGTCCGGAGAGGGGCTGGAACCTTGCAGAGAAGCACGGCAAGTCACTGGCAGAACTGGGAAGAGACGCTGGGGCTTCCTGTTACTCTAGCACCTGCTATTTCTAAAGCCCGGAGTGTTCTGCACAGAGACTGAACTCTCTGGGGTAGGAATGTGCCTGCACATGAGCGGCAGGAACCAGGAAGGGGGCCTCATCAGCCCTCCCCACCAACAAGGGGGACCCAGGCCTGCCACTGCCGCCCCCACTCCATTTTGCAGAGACTGGCTCTGGTGCTGGGTGGCAGGCATGAGCTTCTAACCGTTGTGATGATGTCTTCGGTCTTGATAGCGATGTGCTGGACACCAGCGCCCCCGTTGTAGTCTACATATTCCTGTGGGGGGGACAAGGAAACCCCTGTCACTGGTCCCTCAAACCCTTTCTCTGCTTTCTTCTTCCCCAGCCATGATGCCCGGGGCCCAGGGAGGACCCCACCTGGATCTGGGACTTCTTCCTGCCCGGTGCTGGCTCGTTAATGGGCATCTTGATAGATTCCTCGTAATTGGCCACCACGATGGAACGCAGAGAGCTGTATTCTGTGTGCACCTGCGTGTCATCCACGGACCAGAAACGGTGGAACTGCAGGTTATTCAGGTACCTGTGGGGTGGCCCAAAGGGCACATTGGCTCTGGGTCTGACTTCATGACCCTATTCCACCTTCCAGATTTGTCCCCTGAGCAGGCTCCCAAAAGCAGCCACCATTTACATCATACACATCACAGATGTGCCTTTACTGCGACAGTTTTCCTTCAGGTGGACGTCAAGTCTTGTCACAACATCCTTCTAGTATGGCACCGCTCCCGCTTGTGCAGGTGCTTTGAGAAAGGGCAGCTGCTTCTCATTTGCACAGGGGCACCGTTTGGCTAGGGACAGTCTTCCTCTGAGCCTCCTTGGACTGTGACACCCCACCTGTGCTGATTCCCCAAGGTTCCTCAGAGGGAGCACCGTGGATCACTTGGGGCCTTAAATCTTCTAGTCTCCATGGGGACAGTTTTACAGGGAACAGGTGAACAAGCTAACCTCTTACCACCTTGTGTTCCATTTCCCACCTGGGTGTCCTGAGACAAGGACTGGGGAGTGCGCCTGTCCCCTTTGTGGGCAGCTTGGGCTGGGGACTCACCAATCTGAGGCAGATAGCATTTCCTGATCAGGCTGGTTTCCCACAATATGATCAATGATCTCAAGATTGCACCGGGGCCTGTGAGAGGAACGTGGTTGGGAGGTGAGGACAAGGTTAGGTTAGTCCCTCAATCTCCCCTTCCCATGGGCCCCTCCATAACTATGATAATAGCTCACAATGACATAGCACCTATGATAGGCACTTTGTTTCACACACCGTGACGAGCCCCATTTTACAGGTAAATAGACTGAGGTGTAGAGAAGTGAAGTCACTTGCCAAGGTGACAGAGCTGGGTTCTGAAGCCGGGCAGGGCAGTCTGATTGCGGAGCCTGTGCTCTTAGCCTCTGTGCTGCCTCTTTAAGCCGCTCTGGAGGCCCCTCTGGGACTCACAGCAGCCTTGTAATCCTCGCCTCCTGTGCTCCAGTCCTCAGCGAGGGGAGGGGCATTGCTCTCCACCCACCCTGCCCGGAGGGCCACTCACAGCTTGGCAAGTAGGGGGTCCACGAACGGCGGGGCCTCGAACCCAGGCAGGAACTGGCCGGTGTAGTTCACCTTCTCCACCAGGGTGTGTGTGGTGTCCCCATACTACGGGCAGAAAACAGCCCGGCTCAGCGCCCTGAGCGCCCATCCCCACTGAGGCTCGACCGCATTTTACGGCCTCAGCACCGTGCTGGGTTCCAACCAGGGACTGACCCTAACTCAGTGCCGATGTTTCCCCTTTCTGGGGTTGCAACCTGTCATTTGGGAATTTCTTTGACCGTCTGGCTGCCCCACCAGTCCAGAAGTTCTGTGAGGGCAGGGATACTTGCTCACTGCTGTGTCCCGGCACCTAGGGCAGTGCTGGGTGCCTAGTAGATTCTCCGTAAAGATAGGTTCAAATGATACCCAAGGGCTCTTTCAATCCTAACAAGCATTTCATTGTATTTAAACCTGAGAACGTAGGACCTACAATCGTCTCTACACGACAATAACATAGGTGCTAAACAGACTTGGTAATCTTTGCTGAGTGTCTACAATATGCCAGGCACTGTTCTAAGTGCTCCACCCAGGGCTCATTCATGCTGTACATGAATGATCTCATTTGATCCTTTACTAAGGTGACCAGACATCCCGCTTTTGGAGGGACAGTCCCGATTTTTAACAATTTGTCCCGCGTCCTGCGCGTTTTAAAAAAGTCCCGATTTTTGGAAAGAATGCACGACAAGCTAGGGAACGGCAGGAGATAGACCAAATTTTTAATCAAGAACCCCCCCCCCCACACACACACACCCCTGTCAATGGTGTGTCCCGCTTTACCAATGTTTAAATCTGGTCACCTTATCCTTTACAGTAACCCTAGGAGGGGTTATAGCTAAAGAAACTGAAGCACAGAAAGGTTAAGTAATGTGTCCCTGGTCACGCAGGGGGTCCAATTACAGCCCTTGCTCATCAAATTGTAGTCACGGGGCGGGGAAATGATTTGCTCAAAGTCACACAGCTGATGGGGGGTGGGGCTTCCTCGATCCTATCCCACCTCCTTTTTTTCAAAGCTTCTGCCTGAAACTGACATCCCATGCCGTCACCTCCCACTGGGGAGAAGGGAAGCCCCCAGGTGGCTGGTAGCTCTCATCAGCCTCTGCACACTGGCCAAGCATTATAGGTGGTCAGACTCGAAGAAGTCTGTGCTTTGAGGCACAAGGGTGGAATGGCATAGGCAGGACTCATAGGTTGGGGGATCCTGGCATCTCAGTGGGTGCTGACCGACTGCAGGAGGGTTGGAGCACCAAAGTTAACTCACCGTCTGCAACACGGCAAACTTCACTTTCCCAAACTTATCTTGCTCCACCCAGGGCTCCCGAATGATTTTGGCACCTCGTTCCCGGGCTTTCTGCAAGGGAGATGGGTGGGGGAGGCGGTAATGGCTGGACCCTCCCAGAGCTCTTGCTTGCTGCTCCTGTTGGGACGTCTCTGTGGGGTCCTGCCACAGCCTCCCTCAGTTTTTCCAGCCCCAGCCCAGAACCCCAACCAGCTTCTGCTGTTGTCCTATACCCATGCCTTATGTCCATTTGGCGGGTTGGGAAACTGAGGCCCAGGTTCAGAGTTGGGGCCATGGGAGACAAGCCAGGTGGGGGTGAGGGTCTCTCCTGCTTCTGCTAACTCACTTGGTGGCCCTGCCCTCTTTTTAGTCCTCAGTTTCCCTTTCTGTAAAAAAGGTGGTTGGATAAAAATATAGGCTGGCATTAATTGAGCACCTATATGTGTCAGACCTTTTGCCAAGTGCCTTCCATGCATAATTCATGCATTTGTTTAGCCAAACCTTGTTGCATGTCAATGCTTATCACATGTCAGGCACTGTTGTTTGGTATTAACCTCTTTAATCCTCACGTCAACATTATACGAAAGGTGCTGTTATTGTCTCCATGTTATAAGTGAGGAAATTGAGGCACAGAGAAGTTAAGTCCCTTACTTAAAGTCGCACAGTTAATAAGATTCAGACCCGGGCAGACTGACTCTGGAATCTACACTCTGAACCTCAAAACTGCCTCTAGGGGAAGCCGGGATGGCTCAGTGGGTTGAGCGCTCGCTCACTTTGCAGCTCCGGGGACCGGGGGTCAAGTCCTGGCCCCAGCCCGTGCGGAACCATGTGCTGAGCTGGGGAGTGCCCCAAGTTCAGTTCTCTCTCTGTCTCTGTCTCTGTATCTCTCTCTCTCTCTCTCTCTCTCTCTGTCAAAAAAAACAAACAAACAGAAAAAAAACAACAAACCTGCCTCTAAAATACAGTATATAGTTCAGAGTCCAGCTCAAGAAATGCTAATTATATCTCATTTCCTCATTGTAACAACTCAGTGAGGTAGGTCCTGTAGTTACCCCTCTTTTATAGATGCAGAAACTGAGGCTCAGAGCGAAGACACACAATTAACCAGGGTCGGGGTGTCACTGGAACTCAGGTGTGCGCCACACCGACACGACAGTGTCCTCCCGCCTTAACTGGCAGAGGGCAGGCCCATTGCTTCACCCCCACGCCAGCCAGGTGTGGCCTCACCTGCACAATGTAGTTACAGTCTTCCACCTCGAACGCTATGTCCTTCACTCCGTCCCCATGTTTCACCAGGTGGTCACCCATCTCTGTGGCCGGCAGGAGGAATGGGTAGCATGGGAGTCGTGGTCCCCTCACCTGTACTCCCTCTCCTTCCAGGCTGCGGCCCCGGTCCTGACACCCCCCCGCCCCCATCATATCTCTGACCCCCCCCACCCACAGTACTGTGTCTTCACCCCTGGCTCCCTGAACCCACCGGGACCCCCTCACCTTTGTTCCAGGGGTTGAGAGCTGAGCAGAATACAAACACCACCTAAGACACAGAGGAGAAGGGAGGTGAACTCGTGGCTTGGGAGAGTGTGGACAGGTACGCCCCTACCCCCTCCTCCCTGCCCACCACGGAGGTACCCCTGGTGGGGCAAAAGGATCAAATTACCCCTCCTAACTGCTCGACCCTGGGTTCCAGGCCCCATGTGGCTTTGGTTCCCCCTGATCTTGAGGGACGGGGCTTTTCTTGTGCCAGGAGCCCTGGGGTCCTGAGGCAAGCTACTGGGGAAGGCCGGCCCGTGGGGCAAGTTCCAGGGACCCCCATGGGCCAGGCCCGGCTCAGACTTGCAGCTCTGACAGCCAGGGCCTCTATCGATAGTTTCTGAACATTTGTGGGGCGAGCACTGGGCCAGGCTGAGAAGCAGAGGAAATTAAGAAGGCCCCCGTTGCATGATGTTCAGAAGTGCCCGGTGGAGGGCCCAATGGGGGCTGCACACCATGCAGCCAGGAAGAAGCCCAGGCCTGCCCTGGAGAACGGGCCTCCTGGTCTCCTGCACCCTAAGGCACGAGAGGGAGCTCAGGGGCCAGCAGCACAGGCCTCCTGGGTGAGTGGCAGCGCTGGGGAGGGGACTCACCTTCCCTTGCTTGATGGCATGGCTGACCACCTCCCTGGAACCTGTCTCCAGGCCCTTGTAGGCTAGCGGTTCGAAGCCCATCTTGTTGCAGTAGAATGACGCAGCCTGGATCAGAGTTGCAACTGGGTTCATGAGGGCTGAGGGGCCCGCTGGGTGTGGGTGTGTGCCCAGTGAAAACCCCCAGTGCCCCTCGGCCTGTCTGCCCCAGTGCAGAGTCCTTCCTGGGAAGAGCAGCTGCCCTCTGACCCCTCCTGACCTCAGATAAGATTCTCGCTGGGGTCCAGCCCTGATTGTGTAAATAGGATCCAGAAGACTGGTCCTTCCTGGGACGGTCCCCACATGAGCCCTGACCCTCCCCTTCTAGGGGCCAATCACAGACCTGGCTGGAGGCCTGCCTGGTCCACAGACCTTCTTGCCTGCCCTCTGCCCACGCTCAACACCTCACCCTGGCCTCTACCTGCTTGGCGTTGCCAACCCAGAAGGTCACGGAGTGGAAGTGGAGGAATCGGCCTCTCTCAGGCTGGAGAGGAGAGAAGGGGTCAGGCTGAGTTTCTGGAAGTGGGTCTAGGAACGTGCAGGTGGAGAGCACTGAGCGACCTCCCTGTCCCCCCACCCTTGCCAAGCCACCAGTCAGGCTTCTCATGTAGAACTTGAGCTCCTGGGGGGAAAAGTCAAGATTGGGAAGCCCCCCTCAGGAGGCCTGCCCAGCTTTCCCAGAGGGAAGCAGCCTCATTTACAGCAACAGGGGTTTCAGTTGGGCCTTAGAACTTCCTGGCAGGATTAATAAGAGATGGGCAAGGATTTAAGAAGAGGTAAGTGTTTTTCTCGAGGGTGAGTGAGCGCAGCTGTCTGGGGGGCAGACATGAACTCGAGGGCACGTCCTGAACCTCACAGACTCGCTGTACTGGCCCTCCTGCTTTTCGCTGACATCCCAGCCACCTTTCCCCTGCTGCTTGCTTACCTTCACCCCTTTGTTGGTGTAAGTCGTCTAAGGAGAAAGAAAAGGACCGTAAGACTTGGAAGCTCAGACACAAGGCGTTTCTCTCTACCCAAGTCTCAGGTTGTCCCTGCTCCTGGGGGAGGCTGCTGCAGCCCCAGGCACTTACCATGATTGCTCTTGGTCAAAGGTCCTGCCTGAAAGACTGGGACACGAGGCCAGGAGCTGGACACGAGTATTTAACACCCAGCAGGCCCCGCCCCTGGCCTCTTGGCCTTCCTGGGGCTGGGGGCTGACCCCAACCCTGGAAGCTCCCAGGCCTGGGAGCCTCTGATCCATCCGCAGCCTCCTGGACACAGCAATGCTGTCAGGTCCAGACAGGGGGAGTGATGGCCCCAGGCCCTAGCCAGTGGCTGGGCGAGAAGCCAAGGGCACACTCTTTCCAGGACTCTGGGCCGGGACTGTGTGTGATCTCTGCCCTTCAGGACCCAAAGCTCAGGAAGGAGCCAAGGCCAGTTTGAAGGCTGTGGTTGCTCCAGAGCTCTTCCTTAGGCAGAATTTAAGGGGGATTAGGGGCGGGTCCTGAGGCCCTGTTTGCATGGCAAGTGCATGGTTTATATTTAGGTAAGAGGGTTATATTTCCCCATGTATTACATAGTGGTTAGACTAGAGGCACGGGTATAGGGTTTGAATCCTGGAGCTGCTACATACTATGTGACTGGCATCACTGAACTCCTCTGAGCCTCAGTCTCCCCATCTGTGAAATGGGGTCAATACTAGTGTGGCAGGGATTAATTGAGAGAAAGCATTAAGTCTTCGCCCTAGAACAGGGCTGGGTGGATATGTTGATCGCAGTCCACCGGCGGGCTGCCAAGAAATTTTGGGGTGGCCGCCTGAATTAAGAGAAAAGTGTTGCAGTAGACGCTACCTTATGCCAGGTCCTAGCAGCTAGGTGGCGAAACGTAAAAGAAACACATTTTCTGCAAGCACAGTTATAGCCGCTGGAGGCGAGCATCGGCTCTTCACAATCCAGGTGGCTCACGTACTTGAGCATGTGGCAACAGCTAGTTGACTGGGACGCCTGGGCCCTTGCCCTGAAAAGGTCTGCCCAGGCCTGCAGCAGGAGCTGGCACCCGGTAAGGTCTCTGTTAATGTTGGTTATGATTAACTGTGTTTCTTTGGGGTTTAGAGGGTTGATGGAGAACTGGGCAAAGGACCTTAGCATTGCCAAGGCCTGAATATGGGGAGGGCGGCTCTGGCCCGGCCCCTGGCCCTGGTTCTCATATCTCTAGCGTAGTGGGAGCAGAAAGGCCGGGGCTCTCCACAGCACCCCTCCTGGAAGATGTAGGCGGAGGGGGCGGGCTGCTGGTTAGCCATGGCCTTTCCTGAGGGCTCCAGGCCAGTCTCTGTCTTCAGTCCCCTAAAACTTCATGGCTGAGCCATCTGGCCTTCTTCCCAGGGAACTGACCTCATCAACTGTCCTCATCGCCTGGAAATTGTCTCCCCAGCCCGGACGCTGACCATCATGGCCAGTGACGGTGCTACAACCCGCAACCCTCTTGCGTTCTGGCTCCCCAAATGTCCTGCCTCAGCCTTAAAAAACAACAAAACAAAACAGACAAACAGATCGTTGTGGCTAGTCATGACCTCCAAGGTCATTCAGCCCAACATTCCAATTTTTCCGAGGAGCGAAACTGGCCAACAGCAAGAGAGCGACTGGCTGCCCCCTCTTCCTCCTTCCGGCTTCTCTTGTTCCACACCAGGGTGCAGGGTTGGCTTGTACCAGGAAGGAGCCCCCCACCCCCCGCTTCTTCAGCAAACCCTGCCAGCCCCCTGGGCCACTGCTCCAGGAACCCCAGGTCTGAGGTGCAGCTAAGCCCGGCCATGGGTCTGCTGTAGCCAGCAACCCTACGGGTAGGGCCCAGGGCCGTCAGAGAAGTTTCCCAGGCCGTGTACCTAGCAAGTGGCCGACTAGAACCAGGTTATGCTGACTCCAGAGCCCGCACTTTTAATTGTTGTATTGCCTTCTGTACAAAGAGGAAATGTGGATATCCCCACAGGATAGGTGGAGAAACTGAGGCCCAGAGAGGGGAACATATGTCCTGAAAGTTGTGGAGCTGGAAAGACCAGAGACTGAAACCCCAGCCCGTTTGCTTCTGACTTTGGATTCCATTCCACCAGTCCAGACACCGTCTCCCTTCCTTTCCCCTCTTTTCTGGGCAAATCTGGAGGCAGGTAAGGTAGTCCCGCCTCCTCTTTCTGCCCAGCCTGCCCTCAGCGTCAACATCAGCACCCTGGGCCTAGGTTTCCAGCTGAGGAAACCAGAGTAGAGCTCACAGGCCAGAAGCTTCCACCCAAGGAGAGGGCTCCGTGAGCGCCCCCGTCCCCCTGGGAAAGGAGAAACATCTTGTCCCCACGCTCATGTGGCCCACTCAGACCCCCACTCCCGGAGCCTGACCTGCCTTGTGTCCTGGGCATAAGGTCAATGTTTGCTGAGTCAAGGAAGCGTGTCATCAGCAGCCTTGTGCTGCCAAAGTCAGGTGTCTAGCTCAGCCGGGCAGAGCTGGTGGCCTTGTCCCTCCTACCCTCTGGGCTTTGCTTCCCAAACCGGTGGGTCTCCGTCACACCTGGACGCATCCCTAGCTGCCTTTGCTGTCTGTAGGCAGAGACTGAGGAGGGGGGACACGCGGGGCTCAGTTTCTGGAGCCCCCAAGTTCCTGTACCGATGCTTCCTCTCGGGCTGGGCCCACCTGGATAGCGGGCTAAGCAGTGGCAGCGGTGGCTGTCTCTGCTCTTTGAATTGTCACTCTGTGCCCAGCCAGAGCCGGGAGCTGGGCTTGGTCGGCTCACCTTCCCCGGTGCGCAGAGAAGAGGCTGCCGCTCGCTTGTAGGAAGGCTTGCTTGTGAGGTTGAGCCTGGGGGGGCGGGCATTGAGGAACTGGGGTCTCAGGGAGGTTGTGTGTGGCTCAGGGCATGGGGGTGGTGTGTGGCACACCTGCTTCCTGCTGGGAGTCCGGGGTTCTGGTCCATGCTGTGACCTGCCTCCAGTAAAAGCCCTGGGCTTTTCAGCTCAGGCAAACTTCCCCGGTAGACATTTCACAACTCTTGCTGGAGAAATTCAGTGCCTCCCGTGACCCCACTGGGCAAAGACCCTTGGCAGCTCACACCGGCTTTCCTCGGGATGACCACCCCATGCCCCCTTTCCGAGCTGACTTTGCTCTGTGTCCTTTGGCTATAACACATCTTGGCCTTGAGGAAGACTGTATACTAGGCCCTGGGAGTCCTCCTAGCACATCTTCAAACACAGGGGTGGGCTTGGGAGCCCCTGACCCAGTGGTGGCAGTAGCAGGAATTGCACAATGGACCCCGACTCACTGAAAGGTGCAGAAACCTTGTTTGAGGAAAGGAAGGTTGAGGCGGCAAGCGGATGTTCTTCCTAAGATGTGACTGCCGTTCCTAGCTGTATAAACACTGGCCATCTCCCTGATGAGCTTGATCAAGGTGGCCTGGACCCTGAAGACTTGGTACCTGCCCAGGGGCCATGAGGCGGCCTGCGTGGCCTCCTGAATGGATGCCAAACCTCTGATGCCTAGTTGCTGGCTGTGAAGTTCCTTGAGGTGTGAGACCACCGCTTGAGTTGCAGCTGGGCTCTGCTGTGAGGTCACAGCTACCTCTGGTTTTGACATTGATAGATGGGACCCCGGCAGAGTTGACTAGCTGGATCCCTTGGCCAATCTGGGTTTTGCTGCTAAAACCGGGGGCAGGGGAGGGAGCCCAGTGCCATGATGCCTTTGGGTTTTGTTCTCTCCTCAAAGTGGGAGGAGAAAGGGCCCACACATTCCCAAAGATGGACCAGAAATGTTGAAAGTTTGCATTATTCTCTCCTCCAAGTAGGAGGAAAACTGTTGGACTGGTTTCGAGAGCTGAAGCAAAGCTTTGGATAAATCAGAGGGGAAAAAAGAATGGGGGTGTGTAGCTCTTCTACCCTGGTACTTACTGCCAGGGATTTAAGTAACTTTGCAGTAAAATAAAGGGGAGAAAAAATAATTTTTTAAAAATTGTCAATGGCTTTGTATTTTATAGGTATTACATATGGATGTACAATTAAAATTTACGTAAAATGATGCCTTAGATTTGTCACAAGGATCATCTCTAATGTACTTCGCGTTCTCTGACGCCTAGCACACGGTCGACTCAATGAATGGTTCCCCATCATGCTGACCCTTATCAGGAATGCGAGAGGGTCTCAAATGCCAGGTGGGGGCTGTGGCTTTATCTTTGAGGCATTGGGGAGCTACTGAAGGTTTTAGGGCAGAGGTGCAACATCATCACGGCTTTAAAGGCTTCTCTGCTCAAGGTCAGGGGAGAGGAGAGAGCTGAGCAGGAAGCCCAGCTGCCTGGAGCAGCTGTACTTGGGTGGAGTGGCCCAGTGGCCTATTTGTGATCCTTTACTGTATTTGATGACCATAAATAAGTCAGGAATCTTTAGTTACATTTGAAAACTGGACCTAAAAACAGTCAAACAGCCCTGTGCTCTGCTTCTTAGAATCTATGAGCTACAGACTTGCGAACAGACAGAACTAACAAGGGCTCAGAGGCACAAGCTCCCCGACCCCCTGCCAGACCCCACAACCGTCCCCCAAGGGCTGAGATAGCAGTTGGGGACCAGAGCGGGTGAGAGCTGGCCCGGGGGCGGGGGGAGCAGCAGTTATCAGGGCGAGGGCAGCTGGGCGGCCCGATGGGTCCAGCGGTCTTTATCTCTTCGGGCACAGAGCCTTCTTGCCTGAGCTTTGGGGTGACAGGCGGCTATATCACCAGAGTCAATGGCACGGGATAGGGGATCCCTGGGCTCTGGAGACTCTGATCGTGGGCCACTCCCAGGCCCTCTCTGAGGTTCACTGTCCCAAGCTGTGCGAGCAGGGTGCCCGGGATCCATGTGGTCAGAGGATGTCCTCTGTGCTTGGCTCTGGGGCCACTTGGGAGTATCCTGGGTATTTGCTGTTTTTACATCTCCAGCATCCATTCCTGCCCTGTGGAATGGCAGCAGCTCACTTTTCCTTTGGGGGAACCATCCCTTCCCCTCCTCTGCCCCTGTGGTTGGGGGCACGTGAGTCGGAACTGGCCAACGAGAACCCCCGTGATGGGTTAAGGGATAGGCACCTGGCCCGAGCTGGCCTGTGCACGTTTGCCCTGGGACTTCTGCTTGAACTCGGGGTTTGCTGAGCTGACCGACGGGCACGATGGTGACCACGTCTGACTCCACAGAGGGAAAACATGCCTGAGTATGAATTCCACACAGAGAACGCAGGGGTGAGGGAAGGAGACGGACGGGCAGATCGCTGACGTCTGAGCGACTGATTCCAGGCATAATTCTGGGTGCGCCAAAAGTGTCCCCTTTGGCATCAGCTAGTTTGAGTTGGGTTTCTGGCATCTGCAACCACTAATCCCGACTAACGGCAGGAAAATAAAAAATAGCAGCAACAGCAGCACTATCTGTGAGCACTTTTTCAACATCGGGCACCAAGGTGGGAGGTGAGCAGAGGGAGTTGTCAGGTCAGCAACTGGCATGGACGGTGTTTAGATTTGCTGGCACAAAACGATAAAGGCGACAGACTTTTTAGCAGTCCTGATTACTTGTAGATTCTTCACAGACGACGCACCGTGGTGGGCATGGAGGTATGTCCCTCCACCTCCCGTCTAGGAAGGAGCTGCTGGCAGGGGCAGGGACGGGGCCGGGCTGGCTGGCAGCTCCTCTTGGGTGTGCAGCTGCCTCTCCCAGGGGAGCCACATTTGAGGACTGAGCATGGCAGGGGTAGAAAGTCTGGCTTTTTCAGCCCAAGGGGGGACAACTCTGGCTGGCAGTTTTTTGGTTTTTTTTAAAGATTTATTTATTTATTTATTTATTTATTGTTTTTGACAGAGAGAGAGAGAGAGAGATACAGAAACAGAGAGAGAACTGAACTGGGGGAACTCCCCAGTTCAGCACATGGGTCCGCACGGGCCGGGGCCGGGACTCGATCCTCGTTCCCCGGCACTGCAAAGTGAGCACTTAACCCACTGAGCCATCCCGGCTTCCCCTGGCTGGCAGTTTTGTATCCAGAACCCCCAGTGGGGTTGGCCAAGGCCACTGACGGTTCCTTCTCTCCAACCTGGCTCCCTCCTATTTGTCACCAGCGTGGATCCCTATAAACTTCTGGCACCCCAAGCTTCATCTCAGCCTCTGCTTCTGGGGAACCCATTCTGTGGGCCTCCACCTCTCCCACCCCGGCATGCCACTCCCAAACACTGTGCCGATTTTATCCTCTCCACTTACTAGTATTTCTCCCAGTTTACAGATGAGGAAACTGAGACTCAGGAAGACGAAGACTAGCCGGGTCTACCTTGGCCACTGCGGTGAGACAGTGCTGACCTAGAACCTGGACCCGGATCGCATTTATATCACTGTGTTTGCTGCTGTCCATTCATAGAACCAATCCCGTCTTCCAAAGTTTCGAGGAGCTTAGCAACCATTGGGGGATCGAGCATGTGACGGTGTGATCTGAGCACCATCACTTTTGAAAGTCTAGAACAGGTCCTGGCAAGCATTTTTCTGGAGCACTCGATAGTAAATGTTCTAGGCATTGAGGGCCACACGGCCCCTGCTGCAACGATTGAACTTTGTTGTGGTGGTATCTAAATGAATGGACGTAGCTGTGTGCCGATAAAACTTTATTTACAAAAACAGGCAGTGAGGGATAAAAGACAGTGGTCCAGATTTGGATCAAAGGCCAGTGAGTAGTCTGTCCATCCCTGTCCTACACAAACAATAAAACAGTAAATTAAGCCTTGGTTTGTAGCATTTGAATTCTACGGCGTAAATACTCCCTATGGCCAATTTCAGGCTACCAACCTGAGGTCACTGAACTTGGGTGTTGAGAACAGCCTGTGCAGTAACATACGACACAGATATGAGAGCTGGAAATGCAGGCAATACTAAAATGGAGTGAAATAATTAGGAAGTGATGAGATTTGAGCATTTATTACCTTTGTTTTTAATACAGTTTATTTAGTTGTAAGCTTATTTAATTTTTTGGCTGCCTTTTAATTTAATCTTTGGTATAATTTAAGTAATTATGGTGTTTAAGAAAAAGTGGTTCTCGAGCCTCCAGAAGAGTTAGTAGTGGGCTCTTCTGAGCTGGTAGAGGCTGTTCCATTGCTCTGGTTGCCTGAGGTTTAGGGGGTGGGAGGCCCTTCGATTGGGGTACTGGCAGAGGAGTGATGGCATTGAGGCCCAGGGCACATCAAAGCAGTTTTCTCTTTCCTCTCAGGTCAAGATTCCATCACGTCAGCACCGTTATCACTTACGTAAGCCAAGGATGAAGTTACTCAACAGCAATCATTGATCCCTTCTAGAATGAACCTGTGTCCTCACCATCCAAAGTCCCCAAGCTTTCAAACACCTCCCACCCTTCAGTTTGGAGCATTGACTTTCCTTCTTCTAATAGGGGAGTTAGCTTTGTTCTCTGATTTGCTGAGTTGCCTTCAGTATATTGCTTAACCTCCCTGAACCTCCATTTCCCATTTCTGAATATTAGGGAGAGCTGTAGTTACAGGGATAAGAGACATAACAATCCTGTGAGGTAGGTATTATTATTATACCCATTTTACAGTTCAGGAAACTGAGGCTCAGAGAATCTAGGTGGTTAATACTAGTAAGGGGTGGAGTTGAGATTCATACCCTCTTATTCCCAGTCCAAGTTTCTCATATTTTCTGGTGTGTCTCACCGCCTTTGGTGAATCTCAGGATTTTTACAAATGAAAGGCTCTGAGAGGTCATTATCTAGGAACTTAAATCCCAAATGATCCAGGAACCAGGAGTGTGACCTAGAAGAGAGAAGAGCTGGGTGGGATTGCAGAGTTGTAAGCTCATGTTTAGTCAATAAGAGCAATGATTACTCCGCTTCAGCCAGTTGTTGCCTGTGGAGACATGGGCCTCGTTTGCTCAGATTCTGATCAAAGGAAGCTGGAAATTTGAATTTTTATATGAAATCCATTGGCTTAAAAATCACATTGTTTTAAATTCCATTTGTATGACATATCCATGATAGGTAGATCCACTGGGACAGAACGCAGATTGGTGGGTGTCAGGGGCTGGGGGGGGGAGGGATGTGGAGTGACTGCTTTGGGGTGATGAAAATGTTCTGGAACCAGACAGAGGTGGTGGTTGCACAACGTTGTGACTGTGTTATCGGGAATAAAGTCCTGCTGATTGCCGCCTCGTGAGCTGATAACCGGAGGACAAGGTTGGTGGAAAGAAAGGCAGGCTTATTCCAAATGCAGTGTGTAGGGAAGACAGTGGACTCCCATCTCAAAGACTGCTTTCTCCACTCTTACGACTGCCAGGAAGATTTGTAGACAGGCAGGGAGCAGGGACAAAGAAGAGTGGGAGTCAGTCGTGCAGGTTTCAGGGTTTGACAGTTGAAAAGTTACCTCCTGAGGCCTCCCAGGGCTCCTGTAAAAGCTTATCTTGAATTCAGCAGTTGTGGTCAGGGTGTTCTGTGCATCGTCAACAAAGCTGCAGGGGAGTTGCAACCATGGACCCCGGTGCCCGGGCAGCTGAGCATTGACAACTTGTTCTCCCCAGGTTAGAGCTCCACTGATTAACTGGGTTAAGGAGGTATATGAAGCCTAAGAAAGGGAACAGACTGGTCATTTTAACTGCGGAGGCGGGGAAAACAAAGACAAGCAAGCTAGGGCAAGGTGACCAGACGTCCCGCTTTTGGCGGGACAGTCCCGATTTTTAACAATTTGTCCCGCGTCCCACGGCATTTTTAAAAAGTCCCGATTTTTGGAAAGAATACACGACAAGCTAGGGAACTGCGGGAGATAGACCAAATTTTTAATCACAAACCCCCTCTCCCCCGGTCAATGGTGTCCCGCTTTACCAATGTTAAAATCTGGTCACCTTAAGCTAGCGGGTGAATCAAACTGCAAGCTAAGCCTAAGTCATTAATGTCCCAAGTTTCACCCTTACAAATGCACCAAATGCCACTAAATTGTTCACTTACAAAATGGTTATTTTTTATAAGATTTTGTTTGAGAGAAGGCGACAGAGAGAGAGAGAGAGAGAGAGAGAGAGAAGGGGGGAGGGCCCAGAGCAGTCTCCACAGCTGTACATCATTAACTCTTTGACATAGTTTCATTCCACACAGGTGGATGTGGGGCTGCTCGGGGCAGAACTGAACTGGGGGCCTCCTGCATGGGAGACGAGAACCCCTCTGCCATCCTGGAGGGTACCAGTTGCGTGCCTCAGTTCAGCCTGTGGGCCTGCATGGGCCCCGGTCAGGATTCGATTCCTGGACCTTGTGGCTGCAAGGTGAGTGCTCAACCTGTTGAGCCATCCCAGCATCTCACAAAATGGTTTTTTATAGTGCATAAATTTCATCTCAATTAAAGAAGTTGCATTTGTTCTAAATTTTTCTTTATGATTTTGTACTTTTTTATATTGGGAAAAGTGCAAAAAGCATACAGCTTTCTGAAATTTCATCAACTGAACACATGTGTTTAACCAGCTCAGCGAGATGTTTTATTTTATTCTTTTTAACGGAATTATTACAAGGTAACTTAGGGAGAAAAAAAAAAAGAGAAAATATAGTTGTTTTTTTTAAAAGAGGAAAAAGAAAATACAGAAAACAAACACACCCATGATTCTTCATCTATAGGCAACCGACAATTTGGGCACATCCACCCAGACTTCCTTCTAAAAATATACAGGTATGATAGTTTTCTGTAACATCAGTTTTTTACATATGCTTTGTAAATACTTTTCATGTTAATAAATACCTATGTTCGTCATGTGTGTGTCTGTTTCCTTGAAAAACTGTATTGTAATTACTGTAACCAAGCCCTAGAATCAAACAATTAGAAACATCTGCAATGATCTATCTCACTTGAAATTACAGTTTCATGCTCTTTGACAATGATTTCCTGGTGAAATTACTCTGAATTTATTTTAATGTCCTATCTTTCGATTGCGTTCTCCCTTGCCCTGCACTCTGCTTAGGCACTCAATATTAACCATCTCACGTGGACAGCCCCTACCCCTCTTCATTCTCACGCAATCATATACAAGCCTATAAACACGTATGGGGGAGCTGACTTTGTTGTATAAAATTAGGATCACACACCATGTGGGTCCGCATCTTACTGTCCCAAGTGTCTAAATATTGGCAGCCGTGCTGGATGTTCTGTTAGCGCCCCCAAGTGTCTCCCTCCCTGCCCTGCTCTATGCCCCAAGCCCTCTGGCCCTCAGCCAACCAGAGGCTGGGGCAGGAGGTGAGGAGAAGGCTGTTTCCTGCAGCTTCCTCTTGGCCAGTTATTTGGGCAGCAGCTGTGTTCCTCTACTGAAGGTCACACTCCTGTTGGGTGGCCACACCCTCTCTAGGTTCCAAAGTTACTCCCTTCCCTTGACCTTTTAGGTTTGGGGGTGGAGGTGGGGGTGGGATCTGACCCTCAGCTGTTGCTAGTCTCAGGCGGTTTTATCACCCCTTACATGCTCCCTTAACTTTGCCTGTGACTCTGTAAAAAGCCTTTTCGTTAACCCTTCCCCTTAAAACATCCTGAGTAGACCAGCTGTTTCCTGATGGGGCCCTGAACTGATTCAGCAACTAATTTAAAATTCTTAAAAATTCTTAGTGAGCCAACTCACAAAAGCCTGGTACCCAATTGGATGTTGGAGTCCAGCCCCTTGGTTTATAGATGCAGGAACAGAGGGTAATTGACTTGGCAGTCTGCCTGGCTCCTGGGCCAGGGCTGAGAGGAAATATGGAAAGTTAGCCGAGTCCTGAAAGCAAGCAATATGAATTATGACTGACCAGGTCTTCCTGGGATAGCTCTAGCTTTCAGGCTCTATTTCTAGGTCGACCAGATGCCCTGTGTTAAACGGGACAGAAAACAACAGTACTGTCCTATTTCAAATGGTATGTATGGTCAGCCTACTGACACCTTGAATTTAGCCCAGTGAGACTAGGCAGACTATGTGTACCATTTGAACGGGACAGTACTGTTGTTTTCTGCCCCATTTAAAATGGCCAGCCTATCTATTTCCCAATTCTGGATCTTTTGGTTCTGAAATGGAAATGAGCAAGATATGGGGGTTTGGAAGAGGCAAACAATTTTAAGTTCTCTGAAATCTTAAAGGCTTTGTTGGCTGTGGTTGCTGAAGGTAAGATGAACCAATGGAATAGGGGAAGAGCAAGGATTGTCCTCTTAGCTTGTTCCCTTACAACCCTCTGGTAAACACTCAAGCATTTGAAAATAAACAAGTTTTGCCCAACATCCTTTGAAGCCTCAGTGCGTTAACACACTGATAAACATGCATTTATAATACAATATCAGGTGGAAAGTACAGTAAACAGCCCAGCTTTGGGGCGGGCTGGAGACTGATTCCCAGGGAGGTAATGTTTGAACTGGATCTTGGAGGAGCTGAAATCACCCTGGCCTGAGATAGTATCCTAGAGAAGGGATGAGTAGGTGCTAAGACCCTGTGTTAAGAGAGAAAGGGCAGTAAATGTGCCAGGAATTGTTAGAAGTTCAATTGTTAGTTGTCTGTGTGTATTGGGGGTAGGAGGCAGGGTGTGGTTGGGTTCAAAAGGCAAGCACAGATAAGAAGGGTCTTGAAAGACAAAGAAGGGCTCTGGAAAGCCATGGAAAACTTTAAATAGCAGAGTGACCGTGCCATTCTTTGGGTAGGTTATCCTGGCCACTGTGTGGAGAATGGATGAAAAGGGCAGTCTAGAAGCTGAGACAAGTTCAGAGCCACTGCAACTGGGAAACATTAGGGTGTAGAGGAGGTGATGGATGGCTTTGAGAATTATGAGGCAGGAACAGGGACAGGATCTAGGTTTATACCAACAACAACAACAACAACAACAACAACATGAACATAATGTAGTGACTTAAACAATGGCTCTGGTCTCAGACTGCATAGGTGAGAATCTTCTCCCTTCTCTTTTTATTTGGAAAAATTTCAAACCTCAAAAGAGTTGCAGGATCATTTTCATGAACATCCACATACCCTTCACCTAGATTTCTCTCTTACTACATTTTGTCTCTCTTTCTGTCTGTTTATGTGTATATATATATATAGCTTCTCCCCCTGAACCACTTGCAAATTCATTACAGAAATTGACACTATACCTCTAAATACCTCAGTGTTCATCTCCTTTGAATAAGGAGTCTTTTATATAATCACAATGCCATTATTTTACTGAAGGAATGTAACATCGATACACTATAATATAAAGTCCATATTCAAATTTCACTAATTGTCCCAATGTCTTTTAAAATTGCTTTTTAGTTAAAAAAAAATCCAATATTTAATCAAGGCTTGTGCATTGCATTTAGTTAGTGTGTCTCCTGTTTTTTGAAGGAGTCAATGTTAGAAATGTTAGTTTACTTACGAGACGAGTAAACAAAATATAGGAGGCCTAGTATAATCAATTCTACTTTTTTCTTTATAAAGATGATTTTTGTAACTTTATTTTGAAATTATTTCAAACTAACAGAAAAGTTGCAAAGATAGTATAAAGAATGTTCATGTATGTGTCACCCAGAGTCAGCAATTATTTTCACTTTGCCACATTTATGTTATCATTCTCTTGCCTACAAGTATATATTTATACTTTTTAATGAGTCATTTGAAATTAAGTTGACTTTCTTTTCCCTAAATACTACAAGATGTTTTTTTCCTAAGGACATTGTCTTATATAACCACAGTGCAAGTGTCAAAATTAGGAAATGTAATATTAATACTACACTGACCATATTAAAATTTTCCCAGTTGTCCCAACAATGTTCATTGTAGCTTTTATGATATTTTTTTTTTTGAGGGGAACTAGAATTGCATTTCATTGCATCTTTTCACTCTTCTTTAACCGAGGCGATTGCCTAAGGTTTGCATGTAGTTCACAACACTGGCCTATTTGAAAAGTTCAGACCAGTTGTTGTGAAGAATGTCCCTCAATTATGATTTGTTTGTTTTCCATGGTTGGATTCAGAGCAAACATGTTTGAATACTGTATCAACGATGGTATTTGAGTTTCATCATTTGGTTTTAAGCTGGGTTGAAATTTGGGCTGCTCATATTATTGCTAGTTTGAGCAAGTTAGTTACTGAGATGGTTTTCTCAGCTGTCACATAGGGTAATAATGATACTGGTTTCAAGAAGTTGTTGAAGAATACATGTAAGGCACTTAGTGTCCAGCATGTTGTATTTTTGATAAATGATTAGTATTACTGTTATTATCGTCAGGATTATTTTTACCAAAATTTATAGAGACCTTAGTATGTGACAGGCACTGAGCCCAGCACTCAATTCTTTACCCCTGCAGCACCCAGGGCAATCAATGTAAGGCACAAGGAGCCATTCAATAAATACTTGTTGGCAATACAGTGATCCCTCGTTTTTTCGCGGTTAATGGGGACCAGAACCTTCCGCGAAAGCTGAAAAACCGCGAAGTAGGATTTGCCCCTAGGAATTTTCTCATTGGTCGACGTCGCACCGGAAACCAATCCCGCGCCTTCATGAGAGCCCGTGGGATGGACTCTGAGTCAACTCATCTCTTTGTTTGACATGCAGGGATCCTTTTCTCTCGCGCATCCACATGAAACAACGCTCCTTTCTGCAATGTGGCTGCCGACATGGTTGTACTTTTTCATTTTTATTTTTTGATGAATATTTTGGAAAAACCCGCGAAGCACTGAAGCCGCAAACCGTGAAGCGCGAAGTGGCGAGGGAACACTGTATGTCCACTCTATGAAATATATTGCTATTAATATAGAACCAATTCACAGATGAGGAAACTGAGGCTCAGAAGAATGAGGTAATTACCTAAGGTCACTACATTGCAGTAAGTGGCAGGAGTCTACTTGAACTCAGCTGGTAGGGTTTGTAAAACGGCCCGGGGGCGGTGGGGGGGGGATATAAAATGTTAGCTGAACGAAGGAGGAAAGAAAATGAGTCAGGGAGAAGGCATCCGTCCTGGTCTGGGTCAGTGCTCGGAGAGGACAGGGAAACCAGTCCTCCCCACACTGCCCCAAGCGGAGTTACCACAGGAGCACGTGTTCCAGCAGGCTGTGGCTTCCAGTGACCCCGCCCCGCCCGCAAAACCACGCCTTTTTCTTCTCCCCGCACACGCAGGCAGCGGTGGTATTTTGACCCGCGGGCGGAGCCGTAGCCACAGTCTCCTCTGGCGTCCGCAGCCGGAAAACCGGCGTCCAGAACCCCGGGTGTACGTCCACGATGTCCGAGAAGGAAGATAGGCCGAGCGGAGGCTCCCCGCAGGCCGGCGCGGTGACTGTCAGCGATGTGCAGGAGCTGATACGGCGCAAGGAGGAGGTCGAGGCGCAGATCAAGGCCAATTATGACGTGCTGGAGAGCGTGAGTGTGGGCTCGGGGCTCCCAGGAAGGGTGAGGGGACATCCCAGGGGCTCCGGACTCGGCCCCCCGACCAGGGAAGACTGAGAGGCCAGGGCAGCCTCCGTTCGAGCTCTCATCTGTGGCTCTCTCTCGCTGGGAGGCCCAAGGCGGCCTCTGTGGGCAGCAGGCAGTGAGGAAAGTAAGAACAGTATTACAGCGAGGTTATGAAGCCCTGACTGTGTGCTGGGCGCTGTCTTACGTGATTTACACTGTTGAGCTCATTTAATCCTCGCAGCAACCCTTTGAGGTGAGCTGTCACTTCCTCCGTTTTAGGGATGAGGAAACAGGCGTTACTTACACTTGCTTAGGGTCACAGAGCTAATAAGTTCTCACAGGCTGGGTGATCAATAATCACCACCATCATCAGTCTTTGTTGATCCTTTACCAGATGTCCTGTGCCTTGCTAATCACTTTATGTATTACAGTAAAAGACACATTGCATTAATGCTCCTCAAAATGCTCCTCCTCACTTCGAACACACTTATTTCATCGTTCTTGCCACTTTCTGAAGCAGTTCTGGAAGTCTTCTTTTGTGAGTGTCTTTAGTTGTTCTGTCATGGCTGCCACAGTGACCTGAATCTATTCAGGTCACACATCGCTCCTGTACAGCAATTTCTGTCAAATAAAAACATTGTGGTGTGTGTTCATCCACCTTATTCACCAGATCTGTCATGGTGACTCTTCCCCAAAGTCAAAATGACCATGAAAGGTAAATGTTTTGAATTGATTTACTATTTCCAAATAAGAGCACATTCACAGGTTCTGGGGATTAGGACTCTGACATATCTTTTGGGGGCCACTGTTCCTATCACTATTCATGTTCCTGGCACTGCACTAAGCACTCTACATAAATCAGCTCATTAATTCTCACAACAGGTAGGAAGGGAGCGAGTGCCATTATTCCCATTTTATAACTGAGGGAGCTGAGGCTTAGCTGAAGGTCTTAACCAAGGGCACCCAGACTGTACATGGCAGAATTGAGAGCAAGTCCAAGTGTAACTGCAAAATTCCTGCCCTGCATCATTGGGTAACATGTTGCATTGCTTTTATGCACTGTGCTTTGATTTATGTAGGAAAAGGCTTTAAAATGTTAAAACAAATGTGTTGTTTCAAGTAGGGACTACATTCCCATGCTCAAAATTCAAAGTCCTCTAAAGCAGCAGTCCCCAACCGTTTTGGCGCCAGGGGCCAGTTTCATGGAAGACAGTTTTTCCATGGACTGGGGGTTAGGGTTGGGGAGATGGTTTTGGGATGATTCAAGCACACTACATTTATTGTGTGCTTTATTTCTATTATTATTACATGGAAATATAATAATGAAATAATTATACAACTCACCATAATGTAGAATCAGTGGGAGTCCTGAGCTTGTGTTTTTTTTTTGTTTTTTTTTTTTTAAGATTTACGGTATTTTATTGTTTTTGACAGAGACAGAGAGAAGGGGAAGGGCCCAGAGCATTCAGTTTCCATAGTTCTACATCATTAATTTTCAACATGGTTTTGTTCTACACAGGTGGGCAGGGATTGTGCAGGGTGGGAACTGAGCTGGGGGCCTCCTGCATTGGAAGCGCACCTCAGTTCAGCATGTGGGTCCTCACCAGCTGGGGCCAGGATTCAATCTTTGGTCCCTGGGGCTGCAAAGAGAGTGCTTAACTTGCTGAGCCATCCTGGCTTCCCCCTGAGCTTGGGCTTTGATATGAGTCTGCATGCAATTAATTTATTATGATCTCTGTGCATCCCGCCTCATTTGCACCTCAGATCATCAGGCGTTAGATTCTCATAAGGAATGTGCAACCTAGATCCCTCAACATGCACAGTTCACAATAGGGTTTGTGTTCTTATGAGAATCTATTGCCACTGCTGATCTATCAGGAGGCGGAGCTCAGGCGATAATGTGAGTGATGGGGAGTGGCTATAAATTAGAAGAAGCTTCCCTTCCTCTGCTGCTCACCTCCTGCTGTGTGACTAGTTCCTATTCCCCTGTATTAAAGGGTGTAAAATGAAATGGCTGTCTCCCTCCCCTATCCCCTAGCCACCCAGTTCCTCTCGCTCCCACTCTCCAACCCCTGGCAACCAGGTGATACCAGTGTATCCTTCCAGGGGTAAAAGCCTCTTTGAAGTCCTTTTCAGATCTCTTTATACTCAGAAGAGCCAAAGTCCTGCCACAGCTGGATGCTGTTAGGGGTTTTCACTCCTCTCCCGCTTCCAAGGCCACCAGCCAGGTGTCAGCTGCCTGTAGGGAGGAGGCTTTGGAGGAGTCAGGAGGCTGCTGGCCTTGGGGTTGATGCTCAAAGGAGTCTTTAGTTTTATTGTCATAGTTCTAACTTCAAAAGGAGAATGATTCATGCATTACTTGTGTTGTTAAAAAGTAATTGAAAAATTGGTGCCCCCTCAGAGGGTACTCGCAAGATGTGGGTAAAGTACCTGGTCTGTGCTACGTGGTCAATATATGGCAGCTTTCGTTACTGTCGCCTTTATCATGTTGTGAAGGAAATGAGTTTGGGGAAAGATTTCTTGAGGACTTCATACCATGCAATTCTCTTAAACCAAGTTTCTTCCCTCCAGCAAAAAGATGTTGGGATGAACGAGCCACTGGTGGACTGCGAGGGCTATCCCCGGTCTGATGTGGACGTGTACCAGGTCCGAACCGCCAGGCACAACATCGTCTGTGAGTGATCCTCAGGGGATATCCCACACCTTGCAAGAGGGACGTTAAAAGCACACAAAGAAAATCACCAGTATTCCACGTTGTTATATCTGCTTCTCTATTTTCTGCCTTGATGGCTTTATCGCATGTTCTGGTGGAGGGACTGAGACTCTGGGAATGGGCTAGACTCAAGGGTTCTATATTTATGATTTCACTTTTCATTTTTTAAAAAAGATTTATTTTTTTTAAAAAGATTTATTGTTTTTGACAGGGAGAGACAGAGACAGAGAGAGGTAGGGGAGGGCCCAGAACAGTCTCCATAGTTGTACATCATTAGTTTTTCAACATAGTTTCATCCCACACAGGTGGGCATGGAGCCATGCAGGGCAGGAACTGGGGGGCCGGGAGGGCCCTGTATGGGAGGCACACCCCAGGGAGCCAGGGGCCAAACCAGGGACCTCCTATATAGAAGCTTGCCCCGGCAGGAACCGAATTCCCTCCCCTCCCCCGCCATGGGAGGCACACCACAGCTCAGCACATGGTTCCCTACTGGCCAGGACTGGAACTCGATCCTGCAATCTCGGGGCTGCAAAGTGAGCACTCATCCTGCTGAGCCATCCTGGCTTCCCTTGTTTTTCATTTTGTTTTTAAGAACTTTATTGTGGAAACTTTATTGACATAACAGTAGAAACCCAAGTCAAATATTGCTTGCAATCCTAATCAGATGGATTATGTGTTAGGAAATATGTGTAGCTGTTCATGATTAGTGACCAAGGAACAGAGGGAGAGCAGAGGTTAGGTAGTATATTAGTTTTCTGTTTCTGCTGTAACATATTACCACAGACTTAATAGCTTAAAGCATCACCAATTTGTTATCTTACAGTTCTAGAGGTGAGACATTCGAATGGGTCTCACTGGGCTGAGATTAAGGTGTCAGGCAGGGCTGTGTTTCTTCTGGGGTTCTAGGGGAGAGCCTGTTTTCTTGTTTCTACAGGCCTCCCACATCCCTTGGCTTGTGGCCCCTTTCATCTTCAAAGCCAGCAATTGCATCTCTCCAACCTCTGATTCTGTCATCACATCTCTTTCTCTTACCCTCTGCCTCCCTCTTCCACTTATAACGACCCTTATGATTGCATTGGGCCTACCACCTGCATAATCCAGGATAATCTTCCAGCTCAGGGACCTGAACTTAATTGCATCTCTCAAGTCCCCTTTGCCATGTACTGTAATGTAGTCACAGGTTCTGGGGATCAGGATGTGAGCATCCTTGTGGGGCCATTATTCACCTTGCCACAGTGGACAGCCAACAGTCTACCACCAGAGTCGTATTTGAAGGGAGTTTTTTTTTTAAATTTTTTTTATTGTTTTGACAGAGAGTGAGAGAGATACAGAGACAGAGACAGAGAGAAGGGGGAGGGCCCTGAACAATCTCCATAGTTGTACATCATTGGTTTTTCCACATAGTTTCACTCCACAGGTGGGCGTGTGGCTGCACAGGGCAGGAACTGGGCTGGGGTCTCACCTCAGTGAGAACTGAACTGGGGGCACTCCCCATTTCAGTACATGGGTCCGCACAGGCCAGGGCTGGGATTTGATCCTCAGTCCCTGGGCCTACAAAGTGAGCGCTTAACCCACTGAGCCATCCCGGCTTCCCCTGAAGGGAATTTATTGGCTACATTTTCCATTTAATGACTTCTTTTACCTATTTGAATCTTGCTCCATCTGCAGCATGTTTTGGTACAAGGCTGGGCTTCTCAGTGAGGGTACAAGTACCCTCAGGTGAGCTATAATCTAAGATGCCAAAGGTTCCTCAGAGCCATAGTAGGACCATAGACCTTCTTAGAACATCACTTTTTCTTGAAGATTTTTGGAAAAGAAGCATGTTATTTTTACGTCAAAACAAGTAAGAAGATACAGAGTAGGGAAAAACCATGGTAAGATGATCAGACGAGGGAAATTTGGGGCTTTTGGTTTAAACTTTCCAGAGCCTCAGGGATGCAGCCCACTTGCTTGGCTAGTTAGGATTCTGGAGGAAATTTGAGAGGCTCTGGACCACACTGTGAGGGAGGGTACTGAATTATTTTTTTCCAAATGGTTAGCCTGATGTTCCAACAACATTTATTATTATATTTTTTAATTTAAAAATTTAAATTTAAATTTATTGGGGTAACATTGGTTAATAGCACAAGTTTTAGGATATAATTTTATAATACAGTGGCTGTAAACACCATTGTGTGCTCACTGCCCAAAGGTTCTGGGGCTCTTAATGGAGTGTATCACTTGGGGGGCTTGTCTTTCCCAGTCATAGAGTGACCATATGTTATACACTGACATCATTTTAAGTCTTTTTGCCTAGATATATGTCTCCGTTTATTCAGACATGGGTTTTTTTCTCGTGTCTGCTCCTGTGGGTTGAGTACTGGAGTCCCGTTATGCCTGAGGGCCTCACCTTTGATCTGAAGTGACAGAGGAACCAGGTCAGGTAGCCGTGCGTGTCCACAGTGGAAGGCCTGAAAGTCTGGGACCCATAGCTGCTAGCCGTGGATGGTGGGCAGTGCTGGTCAGCTCAGGCCTCTGAAACTCATCAAGGGAACTATGTGAGTGACCTGGGTTCAGTAAGGTGTGAGATCCACAGCAGTAGAAGTTGTTTTAAGACAAAAGAAAAGTCATTAGAATGCCAGCTACTGTGCTGGACTGGCCTGCAGAGATAACTTATTTGACTGGACAATGGTTCGCTACATTTTGAGTTAGCCATTAGTACTGAAAAGGATCAAGGACTTCACCCCTAAACTGCTAATTTCCAGCCCCACCCCCCTTACTTCTCCAACATTGAACATCACCAGCTGTTTATTAGTAGATGTAAGCATCATTTTTTCTCTTGGAGGCATAAAGAGGAAGGTGCAACCCAGCCCATTTCATTAATTCATGTGACTGCTACATTTGTCCCCTGTTTGCATTTAGGTTTGTGGTCATGGAAGTTTCCTTACTTCTGCTTACCCTTCAGGTCTCAGCTGAAACCACTGCTGTAGGGAAGCCTTCCCTGCTTTCCTGGCCTAGCAAGGAAACCTATCCCCTGGTTGGATAGGCCTTCATCGCTGTCCTCAAATGTTATTGGAATTTCTTGTTCCCTAGCTGTTTTCCTTACTAGACTGTGAGCATTATGGGTGTAGCTCCTCTTTCTTGTTCACAGAGTGGTCCTTGGCCTCGAGCCCAATGTGCAGCTTGTTAAATATTCAGTGAGTGAATGGGAAAGTCCTGTGTCCCCAGCTGTCTTCCTTGGCCCCTGATCTGGCGGTGTCCTTCTAGGCCTGCAGAATGATCACAAAGAGCTGATGAAGCAGGTGGAGGAAGCCTTGCACCAGCTACATGCTCGGGACAAGAAGAAGCAGGCCCAGGACGTGGCTGAGGCCCACGAGGAAGCCATGAGCCACAACCTGGGCCAGAGCGAGGGCCTCAGTCCCCTTCAGGCCTTTGCCAAAGTGAACAGCATCAGCCCTGGCTCCCCTGCCAGCATCGCGGTAAGCCAGGGCCTGGCCCCGCAGATTTGCATCCGAGGGCGCTGTGGGTCAGGTGGCTGTAGGGTGGTGGTGGGTGGGGAGGCCTGTGGAAAGACAGACCCCGCTCTCTCCATGCTGCAGCTTGATTTCACTTACTTGTGGCCTACGGGGGTTCGGAGAGGAATCTACCCCTGCTGCCCCCAAATTGGTCAGGGAGAGGCCTGGGACACAAGGTAGAAGGTGACAAATGTCCCAAGAGAGGGAAAGAGGGTCTCTTCTGGGGTTCATTTTAGCTGGGCCCTAAGTAATAGACTCGAGAGTGACAACAGCTGCCATTTACTGAGCCCTCGAGTCCCACCAGCTGTTCTGCCAAGTGAGTTCTACATCTTGTCCAGTGTGTTTTTAAAAGTTTTAAACCAGTTTGTTGAGATATAATTCCCATATTATAAAATTTACCCATTTAAAATATGCAATTCCATGCCTTTTAGTATATTCACAGAGCTGCGAGTTCATTACCATAGTCAATTTTAGAGCATTTTCATTATCCTAAAAAGAAACTCTATACCGATTAGCCATTCTCCCCAGCCCCCCATCTCCTCTAGCCCTGGCAACAACCATCCTGCTTTCTGTCTGTATGAATTTGCCTTTTGGACATTGCGTGTACATGGAGTCATACAATATAGATTCTTTATGACGGGCTGCTTCTCTTCAGTACCATGTTCATCCATGTTGGAGTGTGTGTCTCTATTTCATTTCTTTTTATGGTTGAGTAATATTCCATTGATGGATAGACCATATTTTGTTTATCCATTCATCAGTTAATAGACATTTTGGTTTCCATTTTTTGGCTATTACGAATGGTGCTATTGTGAACATCATGTACAAGTCTTTATGTGGACATTCATTTAATATTTAACCCTATAGCCACCTTCTGCAGTAATCTTTACCCTATTTCACCCATCAGGAAAAGTCTCAAAGACCTAAAGTAACTTGTGCCAGGACACCTAGCTCCTTAGAGGTGGAACTGGGTCCAGAATCCAGGTCCTGCAAGTCCTGTTTATGATCACAAGATTGTAAGTTACACACAGCTCTGTTTTATTCATCACTGTGGCCACAGTATCCAGCACTGTGCTATAGTCAGCCCATCACAAATATTTGTTAATGGGATGAATGAACTGTGGTCTGTGTTCTTAGAACAAAAGCGTCACGCTAGTCCTGTGTCAGCCTTGTGCCCATGGCTGCTTGTTAGGGGGCTTCTAGGCAAACTTGTCTAAATTCTGACCCTTGGACGAAATAGGCCTAGACTGGCCTGCCTCCTCTTGTTGCTGAACCAGGATTTGGCTTTTTCATGTATCTCAAGTTCTCTACCACCACGGCCACCTTCTGCTCATTCTGCCCTAGGAGGTCCCCCCAGAGGAGGTGACCCAATTATCTACCACCCTTTCCTGGATGAGGATCCCTCACCTCTGCGCTTTGCACTGCCATTGTCCCCTATAGGAAATAAGCTCTAGACCTTGACATTAAATTGGGTGTGGAAGGGGAAAGAACACCGGAAACATATTTAACCTCTAGCCTGGTTTTCATTTCTCTTCTCTCCGTAGGGTTTGCAAGTGGATGATGAGATTGTGGAGTTTGGCTCCGTAAACACCCAAAACTTTCAGTCGCTACAGAACATTGGGAGTGTGGTGCAGCACAGCGAGGGGGTGAGTTGGGGCTCCCATGACCCTAGAATTGCCAGGGCCAGGAAACGTTGATGGTTCTTTGGCTGCCACCTCAAAGTGCTGTTACTCACGCACAGTGCCCACTCATGGCCTTTGCACTTGCTGTTCCCTCTGCCTAGAATGCTCTGGCTCCCTTATGTCCCTCATCTTACTCCCTGGCTTCCCTCATCTTGTACGAGTGACACCTTCTCAGTGAGGGCCTTCTGGCCATCCATCTAAAATACCCCTCTCCCACTTCCAGTGCCTGTTTCCACTGAACAGTGTTTCTTCGAGACCTTTTTACTTTGTGACTTGACTCAGTCTTTTACTGCTGCGTAGTACTCCTCCACGGTGTGAATGGACTGCAGTTCGTCTGTTGCCTTGGCAGTGGACATAGTGGTTATTCACAATTTTACACCAGTACGAACAGCCATGTATATTTGTCCACAACTGTGCACACACATGAGCTGTTCTTGAGGTAGATACCAGAAGGTAGAATTATAGGCTCTCAGTGTGTGCACACTTAAAATTATAATGGGTACTTTGAAAAAGTTCTACGAATTTATGCCCCGAGTATATCATCGCATCAGTAGGTACTCTGTGTTACATATTGATCTTCTAATGCTTGTACTAAAATGGCATCTCATTTTAATTTGTGTTTTCCTGATTACCAGTGAGGTTGAGAACTTTTTTAATGTTTTCATTAATGTTCATATTTTCAGTTCTGTGAATTGTCTGTTTATAATTTTTCCCATTTTTTTTTCTATTGGGTTATTTGTCCTTTGAAAAAATCCATTTGTGGAAGTTCTATCTACTATGGCTGTCTGGAAAGTATCCAGCCATGTAATATGAAAAACATAGGCATTTATTGCTGGATTTTTTCTGGCCAGCCCTCCTATATTCTAGATGTTAAACCCTTGCCTGTGTACATGTTGCATATGTTTCTCCTGATTACCGGTAGTTCCTTGTCTTTCAACTTTGTTTAGGGTGACTTTGGTTAGGTGAGAGGTTTTCTTTTAATTCACTTACACACTTATTTTGTTGAATTTATTAATATTACAGAATATTAATATGCTAAAACCACATCTAAGAATTTAAATAAATATGGAGTAATACATGATAGCTCAGTACTATTCAAACAGTACTATGTTAGAACTGATTCATGTGCCTTTTGACAGTTTCAGTCCTTAAAAATATAGGAAGAGTTGAAATTCAAAATTGGCTATAGCTTTCCACTTAGTTCATATATCATCTTGTACTTCTGCAAATTATATCTTGTATGCACCATTTTAAGATTTTTTTGGGGGGTGGGACATGTTTCTGGAAGAGGGTGGAACTGATTTGCAGCCCCACTGGCTCCCCGAAGAGAGCCCCAACCCCCTCCACTCTACCAACTGTAGGATTATGTTTAAAATAGCATCCTGACCAAACTGATGGGCAGAAACCGTATTTCAGCATTTTAGCCTAATCTCTTTGAGTGCTGAGGCAGTTGAACGTAAAATGAGCTTGTTTTCCTTTCAGAAACCCCTGAGCGTGACAGTGAGGCGCAGAGGGGAGAAACACCAGCTTACACTTGTCCCCACACGCTGGGCTGGAAAAGGACTGTTGGGGTAAAGTATACGTTTCCGTTTATTCACACTGCAGTGTCAGTTGTGTGTTTGCTAAAGCTGTGGGTAGGTAGGGGTGGGTGGTTGTTGGGAAATGACGGAAATTCCCAGCTTGCCCACAGAATTTAGGATAAATATGTATGGCAGGAATGAAATTGCAAGTATGGAGGTGGAGGAAGTGCTGGTCTCGCTGGTGCTGCATTAGCTGGGCATTTGCTTTAAAAGAATGAAAGTGAAAAGCTCAGAAGGGCTCACCTTCTGGTCTTTCTGAATGGAGCCACCAAACTTACACTGTTCCTTTTCTTTTTTTCTTCCAGCTGCAACATTGTCCCTTTGCAAAGATGATTGTGCCTGGGGAACAGTAACAGGAAAGCATCTTTCCTTACCCTGGACTTAGTAGAGATTTCCTCTTTCTCTTTTCTCCCTGAAGCTTAAGGATCTGGAAGAAGCTGGAGACTGAACTTCTGGGTGGTGGAAACACTGTGACCTCCCGATGTAATCTTTTGGGATTTAAGGCATTGTTAAAAACTTGATTTGTGTTTAGCATCTTTTGCAAAGAAGGCCATGGCTTTACATGGAAATCCTCTGATTATGGGCAAGTGGGCAGGAGTTTTTCTGGCAGGTACTGATGTGACTTTATTCTTCTAGGGATTTTTTCGCCCTACACAGTGTCATAGTGCTAATATGTCCATGTTATCACCATACCTAAATTTCATATGAACCTCTCAGACCAAAGCTTAGACAGGAATTAGAATATCCTTGTAGAATGTTGGGTGTAAAAAAACCACCAATGGCACCAAAGTCAAATTTGACCAACATTTCAGGAACAGTATCCTTTAGTGACTGGGTTTCTGAACACTCCAGCTGCCCCATCTGCATTTGTACTGTGGCCTTGCTGCTCTGGGTACAGAAATTGCATCCTTAGCAGTGGGGCCTCCATGGCCACAATGGCTCCCTGTAAGAATAGGGAAACCAGGAGGGTCCCCAGGCAGCCCAGCGAGGTGTCCGCTTTCTTGTCCATAACCCACCGGAGGGCAGCAAGCTCCCTTCACCTCTAAAGTGACAAAGCCTGCAAATCAGCTTCTAATCTGACTTGTTATAATTGAACCTCCTTGACATGCCCTCAGATCAGCACTGTTTTGTAAACAGTTAGTGCAGGCCACTTTCCCTTTCAGAGACCAGGCACGTTCTGCGGAG